>BQNB010001364.1:0-136749 GCA_026074375.1 Tanacetum coccineum | reverse complement strand
GTTCTTCTTAAGTACTGCCAACTAGATTCCGCATAGTTGACAGTATATCAGTGTTTCATTAAGGAATATCAATCCTACAATTTACAAGAAAATTCCAAGTTTACAAGTTAAACATGTCCTAATGGTGATTTCACTATATAAATATCACATATGCATATAATCATATAATTGAAAAGTTAAGAGCTTAAGATAACCTTAATGAGATGATGTAGGATGATGAAAATAAGTGCTAAACCTTTGTTTAGACTTTAAACCCAAGATTATAACCAAGAAAACCCTAGTTTCTAAATGAAAACCCAAATCTTGATTTCTTGCTTCAACACTTGCAAATAATTAATCAAGGCTTCAAAATACTTTAAGGTATCTTAGATATGTTATAGAAGTGTGTGTAAATGTGGTAGCAAAGTTTGTATGGTTGGGTCTTTGGGGTGATTTATTGCCGAAGCGTGGGCTTGTAGAGGAGCAAAAGGGTAGTTGTTTGATTTTCCTAGTTAAAGTGAAAGACGTGTATGAAATTCTATCTTAGTATACATGTATATATGGTTTATCTTTGGTCAAAAAGGTAAAAGTAGCTAGTCAAAATACACAATTGAGGGTTTTATTATGATCTTGTGTTTCTGTCATTAAGTCAAAGAGACACAACTAAGGTCAGGTTTAATTGGTGTTGGAGAGTACAATACCACTTGATAAATGATAAATGTGTATCTATTGACCAATTGGAGTTGTTGCCTTTGAAATGGGAGAGGGGGGATTCTAGAATGATATTATGATAATTTATAAAATACCTAGTATCATTTTATTCATGTTACTTGTTGTAGCTGTTAAATAAAAAGGTTTTACTTGAAGGCTTTTGTGAAATGTTTAATTTTCTTATGAACAAAGTGGTAGTAATATTAACTTGGATAAAATTTAATAAAACATTAAAGAACTGGTCAATCGTGGGTATTTGTTGAAGCGTAGAAATATTTTTGTGGTTCCGGGTACCTTAAACGCACTTTATCGTGAAACGTAATAATTTAACTAACCCGATAAAAATAAAATAAACAACGACCAAAATTAATTCTCAAAAATTATTTAATGACTTGATTGATTCAAAACGTTTTTGAATTGATTGATACCCGTGTTATTACATGAATAATTCACTTTTAGCTACGCGATTTAACTTAAAATACTTAAACTTAAAAGCACAACGCGTACACACTAAAAATGAATAGTAGATTTATCAACGTCGTCTTGAAAACATGGGGTGTTATAGACTTCCCCCATTAAACGAGCCTTTTCCTCAAGGCTCACGATGCAACACTTGACGACGGTGCGGTCTTGGTGAAGAGGTGTGGGTATTTTTTTTTTGAATTGGTATTCACGTTCCCACGTGAACTCAGGACCTCTCTTAGAGTTCCATCGAACCTTGACTAATGGGATCTGGCTTGCTTCCACGTTTAACCTACACAGGCCGCACTTTTCTACTGGTTCCGCTCACAAAATAAAGCTTGTCATCAGATGAAGTCCATCCAACGGTACGGCTTAATGTTCGTCGGCATACACTTTTTCAGGTTGGACACATGGAATGTATTATGAACTCTGCTCAGCTCTTCAGGAAGCTCGAGCTTGTAAGCAACCTCTCCAACCTTTTCTAACACCTTGAAAGGTCCAACATACCTAGGGTTTAACTTCCCCCGTTTGCCAAAACGTACGACCCCTTTCCAAGGCGAAACTTTAAGCATAACTTTATCCCCGACTTGGAATTCCATCGGTTTACGCTTCAGATCGGCGTAACTCTTCTGTCGATCACGAGCGGCTTGCATCCTTTGCTTGATTTGGATGATTTTCTCAGTGGTCTCTTGAATTAGTTCTGGACCGAGGATTTGAGCTTCTCCAACTTCGGTCCAACAAACAGGTGAACGACACTTTCGACCATAAAGTGCTTCAAATGGTGCGGCCTTGATGCTAGCGTGATAGCTATTTGTTATAGGAGAACTCGACTAATGGTAAATGGTTAACCCAACCCTTTCCAACGTCGATCGCACAAGCACGCCGTATATCCTCGAGAGTTTGAATGGTCCTCTCAACTTTGCGCGTCTATTTGTGGATGGTACGCAGTACTCATATCCAAATTAGTATCTAAAGCGTTCGGTGTAGTGACCTACAAAATTGGATGCTGAATCTCGTCACGATCACAAATGATTAAGACAGGTATTCCATGTCTCGATTAATCGGGACCCACCTCCTTTAGGTACATTCTTGCAAGTTTATCCAAAGGATCAGTCTCTCCTCATTATATCGTGTGAAGAACGCACAGACTAGTGAGTCGGAATCAACAATTACCCAAATGGTGTCGTTAGCCTGTTGCGATGTCTTAGGAAGCTTCGAAACAAAATCCATAGTGAGGTTTCCGAATTTCCATTCCAGGTATCTAGGTGTAACCAACAATCCTGAAGGTCTTTGATGTTCAGCTTGACCTTAAGCACAGTCAAACACTTCTAACATATGTGGCGATACGGCTATCATATTGGGCAACCAATATAGCTTCTTCATATCTTTGTACATTTTGTCGGAACCCGGATGTATAGAGTACTTTGATTTGTGGAACTCGTGCATGATCACCATCCGTAAATCGCCATAACAAGGTAGCCAACTCCTGCCATTGAGGCATAGGGTTCCATCCGCACGGGGGTCCAACTTTTCCGTCCTAATCGCCTCTGGATTTTTAGCGTTTTCAACCAACATTCCTCCAACATCTTCATTCTTGATGTTCTATGTTTCCGCGCTTCATTCCAGACATTCAAGATTGTTTGGGAAGATCAACTAATGGTCATGACTAAGGCTCGAACTCTTAACGGTGGTTCTCGTTCTTTCCTGCTCAAAGCATCAGCAACGACATTGGCTTTTCCCGGGTGATAACGAATATCGCAATCATAATCACTAAGCAACTCTAACCATCGGCGTTGTTCTCAGTTTTAGTTCCTTCTGATTAAGAATGGTGTTGTAATCTCTTATGAATCAGTAGAACACTGTACACTTGGTTTCTGTACAAAATAGTGTCTCTCACCAACTTTGAGTAGCGAACACTACTGCTCCAAGTTCCAAATCATGCCATCATAAAGTTCTCTTATGAATTTTCACTGCATGATGAATAAGAAATCGACCTTATCTCTTTGACAATCAAACACAAACACAGCGCCCAAACCCTTCTTTGAAGCATCGCAGTATGCGATGAAATCTTCGCTTCCTTCAGGTAATGCAAGGATTGATGCATTACACAACTTCTGCTTCAACATTAAAAAGCTGCTTCTGTTTATCGCCCAAACAAACTTGACCTTCTTTTGAGTAAGCTTAGGTCCCCCCCCCCCCATTGGGGGTTAGGCGATCTTTGAAAACCCTTCAATGAATCTTCGATAATACCCAGCAAGACCTAAAATTAACGAATCGTCTGTGGTGACTTAGGAGAAATGTCAATCTTTACATGGATTCAATTCTGTGGCTTGGATCCACATGAATTCCTTCACTATCTATCACATGACCGAGGAACTTTGTACTCTTGGGAAATCCAAAATTCACAACTTGGAAAATTTGGCATACATCTCCTCTTTCTTAAGCAACCTAGATTAGCCTTAAGGTGGCTCTTCGATTCTACCTTGTTCTTTGAATATATCAGAATATCGTCAATAAAAGACAATCACAAATTTTTATCCAGATATGGTTTTGTGCATACTCCATTCATAAGGTCCAGATTACGGCAGTGCGTTTGTCAAACCAAACGTCATAACTTGAATTCATAATGGCCGTAATCGATTTTCTGAAGGCAGTCTTCCAGGATAATGTCTTCTTCTCGAACCACCTAGTTGGTGATAAACCATGACCCTTAGTCGATCTACGAGTAGACACTCGACCCTTGAAGATAGCTCAAATAATCATCAATTCTGGGAGTAGATAACGGTTCTCACGGTTAGTTTGTTTTATTTCCCGATAGTTCAATGCACATCATTGAATGATCCATATCCTTCTTCTGACAAACAAGACCAAGCTCCCCAGTTTGATCTGGGGTCTTATAGAGCCTTTTCAGACAGCACTTTCAGTTTGCTCCAATAACTCTTTTCATTTCGTAAGGCGCCAATCGATAGGTGGCCCGTAGCTACAGTGCATCACCAGGTACCAAATCAATTTGAAACTCCACTTGTCGAGTCGGAGGAAGACCCGGCAAGTCCTCAGGAAATACTTCAGGAAAGTCTCGAACTATTGGTACGCCCTCAAGTCGCTTCTTCTCCGACTTGTCTTCAACCTCTTTTGCAGTAACATGTGCCAAAAAGATAGGAAATCCTTTTTGCATGTACTTCTGCGTTTTAGTGCACGAAATGATGTTTAATCATGTCACAGTTCCCTGGTTACTTCCATCACCGTAGTAATGAATTTTATAAGGTTCATTTCTCCAGTGGATGCGAACAATCTTCTCATGGCAACAAGTATACAATGAACAGGTCTTCGTACTGATGGTACTTCGCCAACCAATCCATACCGATTATAGCATCGAAACTACCAAGTTCTACAGGCATTAAGTTTATGTTGAATGGTGAGTTTAAGAAGTTTAATGTGCAAACCACTAAGGAATAGTGTTTAATCCAATTATTCTCCCGTCAGCTAGTTCGACATCAAATACTCGATCTATGGGTAGATGCGGTGATGTCAATTTAGGGAGCTAAATGCATTAGACACAAAACTTCTAGATCCGCACCCGTATCAAATAATATATATGCAATAGCGGTTGACACTTAAGAAGGAACGTACCCGCAATGACATTGACTGGCTTTGCCCCCAACCATAGAGTTTCCAACCAAATACAATCCGATACCTTCGCTGAGTCCTGTCATTCCCCGCTTGATTACCACGGTCCCATTATTCTTTTTCAGTTTGGCAGTTTCTCTCAAATGTCCCTTGAGCTCCGCACTCACAGCAACCATTTCCCATCTGATTTTATTGTTGTTGTTTCGGTTGTATGTTGTTAGCATTTGCAGGTCGGATTCTACAATTCCTGGCCAGATGGCCAACCTTTTTGCCAGTTATTGCACCTAGGTGGACAAGGACTTCATGGATTGTAATTACACTTGTGAACCACAAGAGGTTTAGACCGCGGCGTATGGTTTCCGTCACTATTGCCTGCAGTGTAGGCCTGGCCGGTGTTCTCCTCTTATTCTATTGTTTTGTTTTGATTATTCTGGAAAGAATCATCATACTTCTGTTATCTTTTCTGCTGACTTCAGCAAAGTAAAAAAAAGGGGCATGGGTCCTTCTCATAACCTGCAACTCAGTTGTAAACTCGATAGCCTTCTTACATGGTTTTCTCGGCTTTGATGCCTTTAACACTGCCAGTATCATGATCGGGCAAGCCACCGATATACTTTCAATCTTGTCTTTCTCTTCTGGGAACATCCCGAACACATCAAAGCTAGTAGCTGAAATCGTCCGACTATAGGCCCCATACCACATTGGTGCCCTATCCTTAAGATTCCACATCTCAGTCTCAATCTTCTTGATCTTACCCCTTGGGCAGTATTTATCAGTCATCATTTTCTTTAGGGTTGCCCATGGCATGGCATGAGCTGCTTCGAGGGTAGTGGTCTTAACATGGGTGTTCCACCATGTAAGTGCATCGTCTTGTAGAGTGCAAGTCGCAAATTTGACTTGACAAGATGCTGTGCAATTGCTAATGCTAAACACAGACTCCATTTTCTCAAACCATCGAGTGAGTCCGACGACTCCCTCAGTGCCTTTAAAGTCCAAAGGTTTGCATTTCAGAAATTCCGAGTAAGAGCATTCGCGAACAACTTGTGCTGGCCTTGGTCCTGAACCATTGCTGTTGTAGCCATTCCTAACCCTGCTTGCTTCTGCTTCATGTCAGACCATTGCAGCACAACTCCATGACAAATTTAAGGGCCGTGAAGTTGTGCCTCAGTAATAGTTGTGGTGGTTGCTGTTGGGGCTGGTGTGACTGGTGTTGACCTTGTGGTTCGTTTTGGTGCCATTTTCTTCAATCACAAGAAAATACAATACCCGTTAGATTTTAATATAATCATAACGTAACATAACATATGCATCATAAATAAAATAAGATCACATCACAATGAAACATACAACCAACACAAAGATCGACATAACAGAATACATCCATTCCATATATAATCTAGAAATATACATGATCTGTTTGGTACACAATGATTCCCTATCGCTAGGTTACCAAATGAAAAATCAACCTAGAGCCCTACTAGCCGGGAGTTACCCAGAATACTTAGTAGGCTATACAACATAGCTAAACAAAAGATAAAAGATCCAAACCGGATAGCTACTCAAAACAAAAGATCTATACCGTCTGCTAGCTGGGAGTAACCCATAAAAACTTAACAGACTGCATAGTAGCTACAATCATAACCAAAGTCTAGGAAATCGCTAACCATTTGTCCTCCATAGTTTCAACGCGTGCTCCAGCCACTCAGGGCCAGGGTAAGATGATATGCCGAACAACAAAATCATGTCAGCCTGACGCTGCCGACTCGTAAGGCGACGCAATCCTCAGTCACTAACACAGTAACTCGTTGGCCGTCTAAAAGCCCTGCAGTAAGCTTCAACCTAGCCCAATGCCTGATGGTCCTCCCATACTCTCTTGTCTCATATGAAGCAAGTCTCCTCTCGTCCTCAATACCGCTCAATCTCAGCTCTCACAGCTGCAACGATCCTTCTAGCATCGTGATGTCGAGAGTAAAACTCCCGAACTCTCTTACTGCGAAACAATCTACCTGAAACTTGACCCTCATGTTTGACCATCTCTAAGGCGGTCATACATCCACCCTCATTATCAATCGAAAACCTGTTCCTCCATAGTGTCTATAAACTATAAATCGACTCTATGGGCCATTAGTGGGTCCTGGCTGTCTCGCATAGCAGAACTCTCCCCCAACCTCATAACTAATATCTAGGAGATGTAAGTAGTTAGCCTCTTCCAAGGCGGTGATTCAGCCTCAGAATTTTAGCTCTCGGCTAGTTGATGGTGCAATGGGTAGTGGTAATATGTAACATGGAGGGGTCTCTGATGGGAGTAGAGGATGATAGTTGATTGGTGTATGTAGCTCTCATCTGAGCCATGGCTACACTAGTACGTGGGGGTCCGGGATACGTGGGGATAAAAAAATGGTGTGTAAGTGGAGGGTGTATGTTGCCCTCAATCCTAGCTGGAACTAAGTCCTCAGGATGCTCAGGCTCCGAAATGTATACAGGTACATGATCCTCCAGCTCTATGGGATCAGGTACATACTCTAGAGAATGTGGTGCCTGCTCCAACAACTGTCGGGCAACCTCCTCATAAGGATCCTCAAATGGATAACTCCAAGATCGTGCCTCGGAGTGAACAGAAGTAGAGGTAACAGCGGAATCAGCTGACATGACTATTGTGACCAGCAGAAATAACTTATATGAGTATATTATATAAGGCTCTTATTGTAATATACGTAATTCTTTGTAACTGTAATGCCATTCTCCTAAGATGTTTGAGATACTAAAACCTATGAATCACCATTTTCTATTACTTCCCAGAGTGCATAGTCTTGGATCTGGAAGTACTGCTTAATCCTAATAGCCCTAATCTCATTCTCCCCGAATTTGAGTATGGGAAGCTTTATAGTAGTGTAACACCCCCAAATTGGTTCGCAGCGGAATAAGGGTCCGGGGCGTGTTACTTCTGAGATCAATAACACAAGATATATATAGAACGACCAAAAAGTCATTTTAAAACTGATACATTGGATTTAACAAATATTTGATACAAATAGCCCGAATCTTTAACTTGTTCCTTGTTATTATTACAAAGATACTGGTTCACAACACATGAGTTTCCCAAAACATAATGCAACCATATCTTTTACATGACATCCCAAACAAAATCCCCAATGTATCCTTGGCACCTTATGCTTACTGATCTCCTGAAAAACATTGCTTTAAAACGTCAATAATAATGTTGGTGAATTCATAGGTTTGATAAATCATAATATGAGGATCGCAAGACTTTTCCTCGTGATAATGCAAACATGCAGGACATCACAAAACAGATTACATTTTCCTAAGCTCATGACACTGAAGCTCGATGATCTTTCTTGCAATAATAAATTATATTGCAATTTCTGCCCGATTAGATGTTTAACCCAAAACATCCCCAAATTCGACATGCTATACGTTCGTTCCCGGTGATAGCTAGTCATAACGGGGAGGTCGTTTCCCCAAATAGATCTATTCATAACATTCGCGCTCACATAATGTAATTAAACAACATACATCTTTGCAATTGACAGTTCATGATAATAGGCTCAACTGGGGATAGCTACTTAGGCCCAAACATGTAATCAATATAAAATATCCACTTGTGTCCAATTTAATAAATCAAAGCATGTTTCTCCCCATTCGTTAATAATTCAGTGAAAATGTAAAGTGTTGGGCTATGAACTCACATTGAGTTCAGTAATCCAAATATGCTGATTATAAAGCGTCACGCAAATCGTCAGATGCAACCTGTTTATTTTAAGGTCGTATAAGTACCATGTACTTCGATTAACTAACATCATATACAGGTCTACGTTAGTTACATCGTACTATCGTTCGGGCTATCATAATTAAAGAGGTCATGTGGTGAACGTATGAGGAGCTAGGACACTTTAAATCGTAAATCCAGCAACTCGTCGATACGCCACCCCGAAGAGGCCTCATTATGAAACTCCCTAGTAACTATAGTACTTTGATAACATATATAATTCTATATAGTTCACACGAATAATGGTTTGGTAAAAATTGTGTGTTAATTAGTTAAACGTTTTATAATTATGTTTTTGTAGTAAACTGGCGTACATTTCGCGTTTAAGTCCGTATTTTGACGTTTCTTAATGCCCACTGCTGTTCGTGAATTAGGACAGTTATCATAATTTAAACATTTCATATTTTTGACCTTGATGAACAGTACTTCTTTACGTTCATACCAGTTTATAGAGTTATTTTTTATAGTTTTAATTATCGTAAAACCCGTAAACGTCATATTTTATTCGTTATAGCTTCGTTTTTAGTGATTCTTTTGAGCACGTTCTTGTATTTGAAAGTTATATTTATTTATGAGATTTACAAAAATATTTCTGTCATGAACCATAACTTTTATAAAAATAGTTTTATAAAAGTATTTAATTGTCGTAATAATCGTGTGAAATTCTCATAACTCGATCATTTTTAATTGAAAATTTACGGATTCTTATCAATTTAGAATCCTATAAATATGTTTAATTGTTAAAAATACCAACACTTGCTGTTTGAATAATTTTAATAAATCTTTTATTAATCCGTTTATTTATGTTATAACTTGTTTTAACTAATAACTTTTTCGTTAGTAATCGTTTGACAAGTTCTTACTTTTTCGGAATCGTATGAGTGCCATTATTTTATAAGAAAATAAAATAAAGGTATTTTTATACACTTTTGGGACAGAAAGTTTGGGGTGACCTTATTAGTCTATTTTTAACCTTGTTTTATTTTGATATATTACACTTTCAATAATTTTACCAAAGTGTACAAGTATTTTACTTCCTTATGACTTATTTTTAGTGTTCATATATCATGACTAAAAGTCGTTAAACAAGGTTTAACATGTTATTTATCATTACTTTTACTTGAACAGATTAAGTGATCTTTAAAACCTATTTTGCACAGTTAAACACTTTTAAGCCTTACTTAAGATTGTAAAACTACTCTATGTAACCATTTATAACTTCATATTTCCATCCATACAACATGGGTTACAAGTTCATAAAACTGTATTTACAGAATGTCAAGTTACACGTTAAACATGTCTAATGGTGATTTACTACATAAACATCACATATGATATAATCCTATAAATGAAAAGTTAGGCTTAGTTAAACCTTAATGAGATGATGTATCGGATGATGGAAAAAATTAGTGCTAAACCTTGTTTAGAAACTTTTTTTAAACCCAAGATTTATAACCAAGAAAACTCTAGTTTCAATTGAAAAACCATAATCATGATTTATTGCTTCAAAACACTTGTAAAATGATTTGCCTAATGCTTGGGAAACACCTTAGATGTCTTTAGGCATGATTTGATAGGTGTGTATAGGTTGTATAAAATTTGATATGGATTATCCAAAAGGGGTGTTTCTTGCCGTGGCCTAAAGAGGGGAGGAAGAGAGGATTTGGTTTGATTTTTAGCTAAGTGTATGCATGTGTGTTTCTATCTCTTGCAATATAGGAGTTATATAAGTGAAGGACTAGTCAAAGTAATGAAAACAAAGACCAAAGACTATGGGCTAAGGGGGGGGGCTGGGGGGCATAAGAATGAGGTTTTTGGGGAAAAGTTGGTCATATTTTCATATGTTATAGGTTAGGTTCTTTACTAACTTCTTTATGTACATCAAGGTCTTTAAGTCTCTATGTCTCTAATGTCTCCAAATAGTAGAATTATCCCATTAGATTTAGGATTTGTGTTTGTTAGATATTTATTTGAATAAATGGATAGTTTTACTTGCTCAATATTGTGTAAAAGAAAGTAATATCACTTTTGTATTGTATAAGATGTACGTAAATGAAATGTGAAGATGACTTATCCTTGTAACTTGGACAAGTTTGCTTATTTTCATATATGTATGGGCGTTCCCCTATAATATTTATGGCAAAGCTTTATAAACTTTGGTCATTGTAAATAATATTTGACATTTGTTGAAGCGTAGATTAATTAACATGGATCCGGGTATGCCTAAACGCAATTTACTCGTGAACGTTATAACTTTTGTATCCATATAAAATAAACATGACAGTCAGACCTATCAATTATTCTAAAATAATTATGTAATACTTGATTGATGTAAACGCTTAATCGTTTGGTGTCAGTTTACATTGAACGCTAATTTTTAGCTTACGCGATGTTATTAATTCATGAAATTACAAGCAACGCCGTTACGGACACTAAAAAAATATAATTGTAGATTATCGACGTCGTCAATGACTTGAAAACACAGGGTGTTATAGTACAAGTCCACACTTCTTCTACACAATCCTTCTACCCATTTTCTCTAATCACTTGTTTACCCTTCTTACCCAACAAGTGATTTCATCTCTCTTATAAACAATCCCATAAGCACATATGCCCACTCTTTCCTCTCTTATTGGCAATGTGATTATTAACCCAAATCAATCCTTTGATCTCATCCTAAATATCATAAACTTCACACTTATCTAAACACTCTTCAAACATAAACACCCTCCTTCACATAAGCCTTTACCAAATAATCCTCAAACCTTATCCTCCACATGCCAACTCACATTCCCTTACACAATGTACTTCTCTTATACTTGTTGTACCTCTATGTCTCCTACATTCCTAACCAAGATCTTCTATATCTTTTCAAAACATTCTCCACCACATACTTACTATTCACCTTATTCTCTACACATACACACACACTTCTCATCTCAACTCTTGATCAAGCCATGTTACCAATCCAAGTTCACACACTCTTCTCTTCTTAACCCTTGAATTGCTTTTCAAACAAACACACTTTCTATTCTACCCTTGATCAAGCCACCTCAACAATCCAAACTCCCTCATTCTCTTTTCAACCATTGGATTGATGCTTCATCTCAAACAAACACAACCCCCCTCACAAACATTCATTTCTCACTCACACAACAAACATAATCTTTTCTCTACCCTTGATATTGCTACATAACCAAGTGTCCTCTTCACATCTTGCCCTTCATTTCAAACTAAGATCAAGAGGCACCCTTCTTTCATTCATGTCACTTCATGACATCTTCACACAACTTATCTCTCTTATCAACATGTGTGTTTACTGAATTTGAAATTCAATTTTAAATCTTTCTCGCCTCTTTCTACCCAAAGCAAAGAATATTCACGGACTATTCTCTTGAATCCTAACTATCCCTTTTCTAATCTTTGTTGGATCCTAATGGCTAGTTACCACTTTGAGAGGATACACAAAATACCCTTTTCGCTAATTATTTTCTTTTTTACTTATAGATAAGCAAAAACGCTTTAACACTTCACAGACATTTTTATCAAGTGGCTATTTGCGTTTGGTGACTTGTGTTAGAGAGATGAAAGGTCATAACAAGAAATACAATTAGGGTATAACACGTGAGGTTATTTAAAACGCCAAGATCCAAAGAAAAAAATTTCGAGAAACTGGAGCGCTGGGCCAGCGTTGACGCTTTTTATTTTGTGGGCAGCGCGACCAGTCTCGAATTGTTTTTTGTTAACATTTTGGGATCTTGGCCCTATAAATACCCACCCATGAGCCTTTGTATTCCTCACACTATGTAAAAAAAAGTTCTCCTAATCTATAATCTCTAAGTATATTCACCTCTTATGTTCTTAATCTTTTCATCCTTATCATTTTATTAAAGTACCACATCTTCGCAAGAGAGAGGACAAAGTACCCTAAATCTACACTGTATGTTAGTTAGTCGAGGTTCTTCCTTTCTTATACCTTTTCTATTTAGACTCGAGTCTCTAGGTTAGTTTAGGACTTCGTTCATCTCTCTTCTTTTCATTTAATCGAGTTGTAGGGAAGTCTTGTTATCCTTAGGATCAAGCTTATATCTTTGGGGATCTAGTGGCGTTTGGGTAAGTTCTACGGGAAATTGGTAATGTTCCTAGTTGATTTAAGTGATCTTAGAGGTTAAGTCAAATCACAGGTTCTTAGGGGTGGATTCTGAGGGCGGAATATCATAGGTAGTAACTCTTCTTTATGAGCGCCGATCTTTGCGCATATCGGTGGAGTTAAATTGTAATACGGTTTGTAGTCCACCATAAGGATTATACTAGCATAGTATAGGTGTTATGGATTCACAACTGGACATACCGAAGGACTAAATCCCCCTTACCGAACCAGTATATATCGTTGTGTCTTTCTCTCTCTCCATCTATATCTACTTATTGATTCTTTGCTAAGTAGATCATCACACCACTTGACTCTTTCAAGACTTGAAGTTTTATAAACTTCGAAGAAGTTAAGAAAATCATATTCATCCCCCTCTACAGTTCTACAATTGGTATCAGAGTGGTTTACTTAAGTTTTCAAGCGTTAAAGCTTTCCTGAGAAGTCGTTTTAAGTTGAAAAACTTCTTTTTCAAAAACTCGAAATCCTAACTATGATTTTTGAAAAAAGTAGAGTAAAGATCCATGGCTCAAGAGAACTATGTTGAGTAGTGTTCTATGCAAAGACCACCTTTGCTAGAACCTAATGGGTTTTTCTTTTGGAAAGCCCGCTTTGAGACTTACATTAAGTCCAACGACATTGACTTATGGAAAGTCATTCAAAACGGCGATTTCTACTTTGAAATAGAAGACTCGGAAACAAATATGATGAAGGAGACACCATATGAACTTCTCAAGGTCTATCAAAAGAGGAAACTTGGCAAGACACCGAAGTCCAAGATGATTTCTGTACAAACGCCCTACCGCGTTAAGAGTACGATGTGTCTCATGTGTAAAACTGCCAAAGAGTATAGCAAACATCCATCATTACTCACCCATTGGGCAATTCACAAGTTAAGAATTGCAAGATTGATCTTCTCACGCAAGAATATGAGAAGTTTTCAATCTCCTATGAAGAAATATAGAACCGTAGCGGGTGGGGGTGATTATGTTCTCTTGACTTCTGTGAAGATTTATAAACTTCAAGTCTCATAAGACACCAGGTGATTAATATGTACTTTGTAATTAGAACAAAGAGTAGATAGAGAGAAAGAGAGGAGACAAATGTATTACTGGTTCAGGAAGGGCTTTAGTCCTTTCGTAGTCCAGTTGCAAATCTACGCATCCGATACTATACTAGTATAATCCTTATGGTGGACTATAAACGGTATTACAATTTAACTTCATCGACTTTCAATAAAGCTTGGCACTCACACAGAAGAGTTACTACCTACGGCATTCCGCCCTTGGAATCCACCCCTAAGAACCCGTGATTCGACTTAACCTAAAAACTCTAGAAGCCTTCCCTTTGGAAACTTATCAAACCCTAACTAGATCCCCAATGATCTAGGCTTGATCCCACGGATACAAGACTTCTCGTACAACTTGATTGTATATAAAATAGTTGTTTGTTGAACCAAGTCTGTACTACATAGAGTATGATTTCTAATATAAAGGGTTATGAGAAGGATACCTCGACAAAAACACACAAGTATGGATTAGGTACTTGTGTGGCTCTCTTGCGGAGATGTGTGTTCTTCAATAGATGATATAGGAGAAGATTAAGAACACTTGATGTTTAGACTTAGAGAATTAGAGGAGAGAAAATAGAGGAAAGAATGTTTGCAAGAGGTGAGGAATACAAAGGCCAAGGGTGGGTATTTATAGGCCAAGGATCCCAAAATATTGAAAAACATTTTGTCGGAATAACTCAGACGGCGTGGGGTGAAATAGTTTAAGGTTCTTTTTATTTTTAAAACTTTGCTTTCATAAATACTTAGATTTGAGTAGTCTGCTTTAACCAACCCAACCATATTAAATCAACCCAAGCCAAATATCGAAATATAGTAAATAACCAAACCAAATATAATGAGATTAGAAGAATGAACAATCAAACAAGACACTAGATTTATATGGTTCGGCTACGAAGCTCTTCTTCGCCCTACTCCACTCCCCGAGTATCCTACTCGAGCTTTCACTATGTCAACAAGCTCTCTTCAGGCGGAGAAAACGTTTACACGTCGCTTACGTTATTTTTTCGACACTTAGCTAATGTCGAGTCCTAGTACTTAGCTAGAACCAATCGACCCACTTCCAATCACTACACTATCACTAGATACACTATCGGATTTACACAATATCGAATCACACAAATACACAAGATAATTAAAATAGAGATTTGATACTTAGAAGAAAAAAAGGAGAGATCACTAATCAACACTTCGTTTCTTGGCGAATACGGGTGTTCTTCTCTTGCACTTGAATGAGAGGGAAAAGATGAGAAGAAGAGATTAAATCACTCGAAACAAGATCAAGAGATGTTAGTGATCAAGATATTTAGTGAGAGAAAGAAGGTTTTAGAGAGAGAAAGACGTGTTGAGAAATTCGTGCAAAGGAGGTCTTGATTTTTCTGCAAAGGAGTGAGCAAGTATTTATAGGCAGGAAAATCCAACGGTCACTGGCGGCGGTCCCGGCGGTCTCAGATATATAAGGGGGCCGCCATGCCTATAAGGGGGCCGCCAGTAGACTACGCTCTTTTTTTGTCTTTTTGTAAGGAAGGTTGTATCTGGTATAGAAGCTTCCGTTTTTAGGGGAAAATTTGAATTTTAAATTTTAAGTTTTTAATAAACTTTTATTTTAATTAGAAAATATTTTGTATAATTAATTTTGTTAAAATTCTTTTGGTAAAAATGTAATGGATGGAGAAAATATTTTCTTGATCACTAATATGCTTAATGATTTTGTTTGTTCATACCTTAAGTGATTCCTATCTTAGAAATGGAATTTTATGATTATATTTGTAACGTTTAATTTTTATCGTAACGTTTTTCATTTTTTTATTATCAAAATTTGACAGGTTCGAAAATATATAATCAACATTTTTAGACATTATTGTATTAAAAATCTCCCCCTTTTTGCTGACGACCAATATACCTCATTTTGTTAACATTATATAAGGCTTCACCATTATAATGAGTTTTGTTCCATTTCTCCCCCTTTTTGTCAAATTCAAAAAGAATGATCGTTGAGTAGTTGTAGGAAGCACACGAAATCGCTCCCGATATCACGACTCCCCTTGCTGTATGTCCCCTCATCGGACACAGGGGTCGCTCTTACGAAAAATTGTTTGCTACAAAAACAAAGTAGGAGGTCCCAGTACAAGAGCAAACATTAGATTAGTACCCCAAAAGAGATTTTCATTCAACAATTAAGAAACTCATACAATAGCAAATGCAACTAATACATTCATACAACATAAAATAAAACTAGAGCTAATATAAATTCATATAATATTTGTATGAATCATTACAATAGAAAGTAGATAATCATAAAGACATAATAAGGCATAGATCTACACTAGTGGATTCTTGAAATGTAGAAGATGCCATAATCAAAAGATGGATGGTCGATTATTTAGGTAGATTAATCATCTATGATGAATTAATTATAAAAGGGAAAAAGAAGGGATTTGTGACACATGATTTGGAGGGGTACGAGTTTGAGGTATGGGACGGGTAAGAAGAAAGTGAATGAAGTTGATTTCATTTCTCAAGAGTAGAAATTCGGTGTTCTAGGAAAACTTGCAACAATGACAAAAGCAAATTCAACTTGAGCATGAGAAGGAGGATGAATTTGTTGTGGTGGTGGTGAAGGTGGTGCATGAATGTAGGTATTGGATGGATTAGTGTGTTAATCAAGGATGGTGGAAATGTTGTGGAGTTGGTTGATCATTTGATCTCTTATGGATTGTATGATGGTGGTGAAGGGATTGTATAGACTCTTAGAGAAGTGGAGGTGAGTATTTTTGTTGAGAAGGTGATGATTTGGACGTGGATGTGTGCGTTTCTATACATTTCTTACCGACAATTCTTGGTTTTCTAGAGAAGGTTGGAATGGTAGTTTGAAGCAAGACATTATGATGAGAGACGAGGATGCAGAAGGTGATGGTTTGGTAGTGAGGTATGAGAGTTTGATGATTTAAATAATGGAAAGGATAGTATAACATAGCAAAGCATGGTGTGGATGGAAGATGATGTCAAAGATGGTTTAGCTAAACAAGGAAATGACAGCTTAAGGATGTAGGTAGGAGGGTCAAAGATACATAAAAAGAGGCAAACTCAAAATTTTCATTTCCTTGGCGCGGGTCTCCCATCATCACCAGGCGGTCCCAAATTATTGGGGCCTGGTCTTTAAGAGGGCCCCTTTTTTGGAAGAATTGACACATTTCCAGTTTTTCCTTTTTTTAAGTCCAATGATTTAGGCCTCTACCAAATTCAAGAATTAATAATTCGTAGCAATATCTGTAGGTCCGAAATAGCCTACAACTCATTTAGCAAGTAATGGGCAATGTTCGCATAAAGTCTCAATTTCATACAAAATTTTGCTATCATTGGGAAACGTTGATAGGATGATGAGAATCATTCAAGTCAAATGTAATTTTCATTTGCCATTCCTAATCCTAATATATTAAGAGACATAATGTATTAACAACCAAAGATAATAATAATAATAATAATAATAATAATAATAATAGCCTCTAGTAGTATGCACCATGCTCCACTTCGTTTTCAACCCCTCATTTCTTGAGAGCTTTGTCTGATTGACGCTTAATCCTTCCCGGTGAGCTTCCATTGTTGAGTTGATGTTATAGGTTCAGAGAGTTAGGTGTTCAAGTTAGACTGTTCTGAGGGGGTTTTGACGGGACTCTAGAGACCACCATTGGACGCTGAGGAGATGTTTTGGGACAGCGATGAAGGAGTGGGAATGAAATGATTCCCTCATCATTTGCATCAAAGTATCTGTTAGCCGTAAAATATGTCGGCTATACAGAATTCCTTAGTATAAATAGGTAAGACTCACATGGACCTAAAATGTCTAGTTATGATAGTTTAGAGAGTCAAGAACTATATATATCCCCTCCATACTTCCATGAAGGGGTGAGGATTTTATTTTACTTGTAATAAGGTGTGTGTATTTCTCTCTTTAGAACACACACATCTTTCCTTTCTCTCACTAAATAATATGGCTAAACATTTGTTCAATCCTCCCCGACCTCCGGATCATGTCTTTTGTTATGTGAATCTTTATAGGTAACAATTGGTATCAGAGCTGCAGGGGTGTATTGTATCATTTGTTTGTTATTCCAGTTACTGTTCATCATGGTCATGTTACTGTTCGTTACTGTTCACTCGGTTACTGTTCATCGGTTTTTTTCCTTGTGAATAAGTCAACAAAAGGTTGTTTAATGTTGTTATCATTTCTGTCTCAATCTGGTTTCACATCTGCTTCTTTTTTTGGAGCTTAAAAGTCAAGAACAAAACTGGGTTTCACTTTTCTTGGTTGCGTTTTGATAAGAAAAAAGGTACAAAAGTACAAAATTCTGTCTTGCGTTTTGGTTCTCAAAGTTGCGTTTTGTCTTCACAACAATGACCTGCGTTTTGGTATTGCGTTTTGATGTTGCGTTTTGTACCAAGTTGAAGACCTTTACGATGAAAATATAAACGTCATGCTGCCAAAATTTCAAAAAACTTGTGTTTTGCCCCCCAAGACGGGTTGCGTTTTGCTGGGTTGGTTGCGTTTTGTTAAACCACAACCCAAACCGAGTCAACTCGGTATTTACCGAGTTGACCCGGTCAACTCAACTGAGTCGGGTCAAAGAAAAGACAGAAAGGATGAAAGAAGAGAAGACTGTTAAACAATAACAACAAATCCACAATCTAAATCCAAAACCCTGTTTCAACATTCAATTCAATACCTCAATATCACCAATCCAAACTGATCCTAAAATACCCCATCGTCATATAACACATCTATCCAATCTTCGATTCACCATCAGACTCAACACCAATGAGATCAAGATTCAGATTCTTTCCTTTGTTGTGTTATACTTGATAAAAGACCCTCATATGATCAAGAACACGAAAAGATAGAATCATCATAGATTTGTGAAGGCATAAACCTTTTTTCAATTTTCGAACTTAAAGAAAGTTCTCTAACAAGACTGTTAGAGTCAATCTTTATTTCGTTGACACAAACATACAAACCTACCCGAGACCTTTATAAGATTTGACGCCAAAGTACATCGACGATGCTAGAGATATCAATGCCATATTTAAATGTTGACGAGCTGAGTTTTTATTACTTTCAATTTGTGTGCCTGGTAACAATCATGGGTTTATAAGTGGTTGGTAGTTGTTTGTATACCTTGGGTTAAGGAGTTTTTGTGCTACCCGATTTATATGATAAGAGATGATGGTTGCGATTATGATATGAGTTATGGGAGGAGATTGGATCTGTTCATTTTGGAGAGAGATGGGAAAGTGTGTTTGACTGCAACATTTTTGTGTATCTGATTAGGGTTTTATAATGACTACAGATTACATGGTGGTCTATTTATCTATTTTTTGTTGGACAATATATAACAAGAACATGGGGCCTATCATGATTTATGGGCTAGTTGATGGTCATGATGTTGATCGGGTTATTAGCAATTTCTAACTTGGGCTGATTTTGTTGTTAATAAACTCCATAAATTACATTTATTTTGGCTAGAAATGATTTTGGATTAAGCCGGGAATAAAATACTATCACGTCAAGTTGGACTAGACAATGTTGATCCGTTAACGTTATTCAAAATAACATTTGTCATGTTTAACGACATTCTTGAACAACAACACAACAAACATGATACATAACACTACAAACGATCCGAATAAGATTCACTAAAAAGTCAAAAGGCTAAGGATTCGGATTCTAATGTCAAGGATCCGAAAGTTGTTTGGTATCCCTTCTTGAGATTGAAGTGGGTTTGTAAAACCTAAAATCTCAACAAGCGTTAAATAAAATACCAAATACCCCTAATGCAAGAATAATTTCATAAAAGCTTTATAATAAATTCATTTTAATTGTTACAAATTATAAAAAGCAACATGTGCATTATGAAATTTTTGTAAGATTAAAATATCTTATATTATGCAAGAAAAATAATTAATAATTATGTATATATATTAAGCCGAAATTAAGTATATTAAATTAATTATACTTTACAAATTAAATAAAATAACATAAAGGATAAATACAAAAATAAATTCGGAATATACCCTATTATATTTATCTATCCATTTTATTTTGTTAAATCCCTAAAACAAAAATCCCGAAACCCTAATAAAATCAAAAGGAGGCGGCACAAAATTTCTCAAAGGCTTGGACGAATTTTCTAAGGTGTTTTGAAGGTCAAGGATTGTGGGAAGTGGAAGATTGTAAAGTGCTTGGTTCGATTTTGGTATTTCTTTTGGGTTTGAATTAAGCAACCGGGTTCAATAATTCATTAAATCATCAAGAATCATCAAAGGTATTTTTGTATCTCAATTTTCATCATATTAATTCGTTCTATGCATGAGAAAAATTATCATGCATGTTATTTTGATTTTATAAATTAAAACATGTTCGAAACCCTAATTTTTAGCTAATTATGAAATCGGCACAAATAATATTTGTACAATTGATTTTATATATTTTAAGTTTTTATATCACCTATAACTCAGATTAAAATTGTTGGAAAAATTTAGTAAGTGATCGATAATTATGAGATTTATCATTGTTTGCCGATTTGCGAAATAAGGAAAAAGGTAAAGAAAAGTGTTAAAATAAATTAGGGTTAGGGTTTTGATGATTTTACAGGTGTATTTAATGCCAATGATTGGGAAATAATTTTGTTTGTAATTGGGAAAAATTTAATAGGGTTTTAGTGATTAATTGATTGCGCATTGTATATTTAAAGTTAGGATTTGTTTGTAATTTTTGAAACTATGTGTTGTTTTAGACATGTTATTATCTTTAATTATTCTGTATATAAAATAAGTTTGGGGGGTATAAAATGTCATTTTGATATTTATTTTGGCTTAACAATGGTTTATTACTATAATAAGTAATTAGAATTTAATTAATTAATATAGAGGAAATGATATTGTAAATTCTGAAAACGTATCAGTTTGGTTAGTATCTTAATGTATAAAAGTAGATTTTGTTCATAATTGAATCTATAAGGGCTTGTTTTGTAATTCTGGATATTTAAGATACTGTTTAATTAATTAAAACACCCCAAAGGCTAAATATGTATATTATGTAAAAATTAATGGTTGACTTGTAAATACGTAAAATGGAAGGTATAATCTGATAAAATGTGAAACCTTTGATATTTACCCTTTTAACCTCTGAAAATTTGATGATTTGATATTAAACCCTACAAATGTGGGAAAAAGTTGTCATATTTAACCCTAAACTTGTAAAGGTTGGCATAATAAGTCCCTAAGCTATTTAAAAATACTTAAAATAGAATCTCAAATGAAGAATTATTACTAATTTTGGAAAGTTCCTCACCCTGGAAACGTTACTAACAATGGAAAGTATAAAAAATAGGATCGTTATAATTAAATGAATGGTTTGTAATTCGAATCCATCATTTTCTCTTTAGGTCGGTCAAGAGGGAGTGATTTTGATTTCCTGTGGTGTTTTCTTTGATTATGGCTTTGCCTTCGGAATAAGTACAGGATATTCTGACCTTATCGTAAGTTTCTCATGACATTATTCCTCTCTATCTTTGATTACTTATATGATTTGTACTATTTGCTCTGAGCCCTTTTATCATTGGTTCTTCTCTATATGATCTGTCATTATGTTCTATTTCTGAACATGCTATGCAACCTTTGTATGTGAACCTTTGATTATTTGACCTTTGATCTTTGAACGCCTTTGATATTTGAACATTTGCGATATTGAACTTTGTATGATCCCTTTGAATTAACTTTGATCATGACTTGCTTTGAAACCCTTCAGTTTGAGAACCAAGCCCACTATTTGTTTCCTAGCATGAAGGTAAACATGGCCGTGTCATTGATGCCCTTTGCCTTGACTCATGTGTGAGTGAGTTGATTTCTCATACCGTCCCTCATTGATATTATATATGCCAAGATGAAGCTTATTATTTGTATTAGGGGCGTATGGATGCAGCCTAGATTTGTTTCTGTCATTCGATGGATTATTATGACATTATATTTGGATATTTGGTGACTGATGTTTGGGTGGGGCAATCAATGTCTTTTACATTTGGAGCTCGCTTACTCCATGGTTATATGATATGATTTGTTTGGGCTTGGTAATTGGGACTTGATTCGACTTTTTGATTTCTCATCTTATCTTACACTATGATTTGATCTTCTGATTTGTCTTACCTTATTATTTGGTATCCCTTTGATCTATCTATTATGATATCCTTTGCATTTATATCGTATCTTTAATTGTCCGTTATCTTTTGGTTTCGATATATATTATCTGTTCATGGGCTTTGTAAGCTCAGCGCACCTATCTTTTCCTTGCGCAGGTATCTAAGTAGGACGCTGGGTTGCTTTCAGGCTTATGAGTGGTTGAGTGTGGATTACCTAGAGATCTTAGTTTTGATTATTATGATTTGTATCTTTTCGGAGACATTCGTTTATTTCGGTTTTATTTCGTGTTGGCTATGTCTGTTTTTTTAAGACTTATGTACCTAAAGTCATGTTGGACTTAGTTTTCCTTTTGGTTATTTGATTTGAAAAACTTCGCTGTTTCTGCTTGTGTTTATGATTATGTATGCCTTTGATGTCACCCCATATTTGTAATACTTCTACCCTTTTTGGGTCGGGGCGTTACAATTATGGTATCAGAGCAGCCAGGGTTAATCATGCGAGGTCTTATGACCTTAGAGCTTAGGCTCTGACCTCGTGAGGATTGGGTAGACAGTAGGTTCCTTCTGCGTCACTCTTCTTTTCCGTAACCTATCTTGTTTTTCGTTTGTCTAATGTTTTGATGATCGTATTCGTCCTGCGAAATTTAATTCTATCCATATGTTCGACTTTGATGTGATTCTTGCATGGATTGGTTGGTTTTCATCGAGCTACCTTGATGCTATGCTCGGACTGTGATCTTTTGGTAATGTTGCCAACCTGAATTTGTTTATCCTGGTTCCTCACGCTTAAGTCCGTTAAGTCATCTCTGTTGAAGGCACGTACCTGATTTCTCCATGGGTGCAGGTTTTTTCTGGCTTCTGACAGGAATACATCTTTGGTGAGTCCTATTATTGAAAAATCTTTTTGTTTGTTCGGGAATCGTGATGGTTTTTCCGATTGAAAACTTCCTCGGACTTCCTTCCGGCTAGAGAGATTGAATTTGGCATTGAGTTAGTTCCCGGTGCTGAACCTATCTCAAAAGGCTTTTCGGTATCGTATGGCACCCTGTTGAAATTGAAGAGTTTTAAAAGAGAAGTTACAAGAGATGTTTGTGAATAGCTTTATTAGAACCAGTGTTTCAGTGGTGCCACCGTTCTTATTTGTTAAGACAGAAGGATGGAGAGCATGCTGCTTTGTGTATTGATTACCGCGAACTCAACGTATTAAATTCGTAACGCTATCCTCTCGCGATTCGATGAGTTGTTTGACCAACTGCAAGGGGCCAAATATTTTTCTAAGATTGATTGCATCTGGTTATCATCAGCTTCGTGTGATGGAGAGGCAGGATATTTCTAAAGACTGCTTTTCGTACGCTTTAGGCCACTACGAGTTCTTGGTTATGCCTTTCGGTGACTAATGCTCCTGCCGTGTGTTTATGGATTTGATGAAACCGTTATTTTCAACGTAGTACCTTGATAGTTCGTTTTGTGTTCATCGGGAACGACATCCTCGTTTACTCCAAGTCTTGAAGGAAGAGCTTATGAGCGGGACTCTACGGATGTGTATGGAAGATTCTTAGACAGACGAAGTTGTATGCGACGTTTTGAAGTAGCGAGTTCTAGTTACAGCAAGTCGCTTTCCTTGGTCATATTGTATCTGCAGGGTCGGCATCATTATGGATCCACAAAGGTTGAAGCTATCACCAAATGGCCGAGACCCCCTACTACGGTTGAGGAAATGTGAGAAGTTTTCTGGGCTTGCTGGCTATTATCGACGTTTTGTTGAGGGTTTCTCCCGACTAGCTTTACCTCTTACCTCAATTGATGGAGAAAGGGTGTGTGCAAGTTAGTGTGGACGATTTCTATGAGGTCAGGAGAGTTCTTGAGGATTGGAAACGGCGATTGGTGTCTTGCTCCGATATTGACTCTTTCCATCAGTTCCGGTGGTTTTCAGATATAAGTGATGCATCGAGAAAGGTTTGTTGTGTTTTAATGCCACATGGATGGTGATCGGCCTTCGCTTCAAGGCAAATGAAACCTTATGTAAAGTAAATTATTCCAAACCATCGATCTTGAGTTAGCTGCGTGGTTTTTGCATTGAAGATTGGAGACCTCTCTGCTATGGTGAGCTTTGATAGATTTACAGATAATAAAGTCTCAAATAATATTTTTTACTCAGCGAGAACATAACCATTGCGACAGAGAAGAATGGTTGTAACTTCTGAAAGATTATGACACTAACATCAGTACATCCGGGCAAAGGCTAATGTGGTTGCCGACGCATTCGTCGAAACTCTGGGATGATAGCTATGTTTTGATTCATGATCCTTCCTGAGTGTTGTAGAAGTCCGTTTGGATGTTGCGCTATGTGTTACGAAGGTTCTGGTGGTATTGGGCGAGTATGAGGATAATAGAGTCTAACCTCATGCTACAGATCAAGAAGCTCAAAAAGGGACGCACGGTGAGTGTGGGCTATGTGCAGAATGTTGAAGACGGTGGTAAAATATGAGTTCAGTGTTGTGATGACGGTGTTGTATGGTTTGAAGATAGGCTATGTGTTCCAAATGATCAGGCACTTCGCGAGAAGGTTATGACGGAAGCTCATAGTTATCCATTTACTATTCATCCAGGTTCAACCAAGATGTACAGAGATTTGAAGTAGTACTTTTGTGAATGGCATGAAGAAGATTTGGCTACGTTTGTATCCAAATGTATGACTTGTAGCAGGTCAAAAATTGAACATACGAGGGCTAGTAGGTTTGTTACTAGCCGTTGGAGATTTCCTTTATCACAGTTTGTGTGGAAATGGCGATGAGATTTCTATGGATTTCGTTACTGGTTTGCCTACTACTCAGAAAGACATGATGCGGATTTGGGTGATGGTTGTTGATCGGTTCTAACCAATGTCTGCTCATTTCTGACCCATTGGAAGAACTATGGTATTAGTCGAGTTGGCGGAGATTTTCGACAGGACTCGTTTAGACTGCATGTACACTGACTTCTATTGTCTTCGACAGAGATCCGACTGTACGTCTCATTTGGAAAGGGTTACTGAAAGCTTGGGGGAACTCGTCGTAAGGGTTCAGTATCATTTCATCCTCAAACCGATGGTCTAGTCAGAGAGACCATTCAGACTTTGAAAGATATGTTGGTGCTGGTGGCTTTGGATTCTGGACAGGTAGTTGGGGATGATATTTTTTATGCTTGGTGGAGTTTGCCTAAATAATAGTTGGCATGCTAGCATCAGCTGACCTTCGAGCTTTTGGATTAGTGTAGAAAAATGTAGAGCACCCTATTTGCTTAGGGATGACGTAGGTGAGCGTCTGATTGGAAGGTCCGGGCTCCTCGAGATTACAAATTGAGAAAGTGGCTGTTGCTATGGAAGAAGCTGAAAGAGGGCTAGATTCGCGACTGAAGATTTATACTGATAAAAGCATCGACGTTGACTTAGAGTTTTAAGTTGGAAGATCGCGGATTTCTGAAGGTTTCGCCATTCAGAGGGAGTTAAACGTGTTCGGGATCAAGGGCAAGCTCAGCTCGTTTCATTGGTCTTTTGAGATTTTGTGGAAGTATTGGAGAGGTTTCGTATCGTATGGCATCCTCCGCAGGTATCGCACGTTCACGATGTTTTCATATTATCTCTTTTGAGGGGATAACATTATCATCCATTGTATGTCGCATTTTCCTTTTGATCGAATTCATCCTGATATGACTTTGTGCCGAGGAACCTGATCCATTCGGGATCGTCACAAGAGAGAGTATGTAGAAACAACGTCATTCCTTTTGTGAAGATTCTTTGGAAGAATCACCCAGAGAGTTGAGGCTACCTGGGAGGACCGAAGAAGAGTCTATGCGAGCTAGTTTATCCTCATTTCTTTTGTTAGTTCGGTATGTGTTCGTTTGTTTCATTCGTTTTCATTTCGGTTCATTTCATTTTCGAGGACGAAAAATTTTTTTTAGAGGGGGAAGAAGTTGTAAAACTAAAATCTCAACAAGTGTTAAATTACCAAAATACCCTAATGCAAGAATAATTCATAAAGCTTAAATAAATTCATGGAATGTTAAAAAATTATTAAAATGCAATCTGTGACAATTATGAAAATTTGTGTAAGATTAAAATATCTTATATTATGTAAGAAAAAAATAAAATTAATAATTATGTATAATTATTAAGCCGAAATTAAGTATATTAAATTAATTATACTTTAAAAAATTATTCATAAAAATTAATATAAGTTAAATACAAAATAAATTTATTGCAAGTTTTTTAATCTGATTATATCTCTTTTGGAAGCCCATAACTCGGCATAATACCCTATTATACTTATCTATGCATTTTTATATTGTTAAATCCAAAAACAAAAATCCCGAAACCCTAATAAAATCAAAAGAGGCGGCTCAAAATTTTTCCAAGGCAAGGACGATTTTTCTAGGGTGATTTGAAGGTCAAGGATTGTGGAAAAAATAGTGGGAAGATTGTAAAGTGCTTGGTTCGATTGTGGTATTGTTTTGGGTATTGATTTAATAGCAACCGGGTTCATAATTATTAAATCATCAAGAATCATCAAACGTATTTTTTTTATTCACTTGTTCATTCATATTAATTCAATTCTATGCCTGAGAAATAATGATCATGCATGTTATTTTGATTTTATAAATTAAAACATGTTCGAAACCCTAATTTTTAGCTAATTATGAAATCGGCACAAATAATATTTGTACAATTGATTTTATATTTTTATAAGGTTTTTTATATCACATATAACTCAGATAAATTGTTGGAAAAATTTAGAAGTGATTCGAATAATTATTTGGGATTTTTCTTTGTTTGCCGATTTTGCGAATATAAGGAAAAGGTAATAAAGAAAAGTGTTACAAAAATTAGGTGTTTAGGGTTTTTGATGCTTTTACAGGTGCATTTAAGCCAATTATTGGGAAAATAATTGTGTTTGTAATTGGGAAGAAAATTTAATTAGGGTTTTAGTGAAATTAATTGATTTGCCGAATTGATTTTTAAAGTTATAAGGGATTGTTTGTAATTTCTGGAACACTATGGGGTTTTTTAGACATGTTATTATATTTAATTATTCTACGATAATAAGTTGGGGTGGTATAAATGTCATTGTTGATATTTATTTTGGATCTAAAAAGGGTTTAATTACTTTTAATAAGTAATTAGAAATTAATTAATTTAAACTAGAGGACTAAATTGTTAAATTCTGAAAAAGTATTAGGTTGGTTAGTATTTAATGTATAAGTATGATTTTGTCATCAATTGAATCTATAAGGGCTTATTTTGTAATTTGGATAATTTAAAGATAATGTTTAATTAATTAATAAAAACCAAAAATGGGCTAAATATGTAATTATGTAACAAATAGGGTTGGACTTGGTAAACTTCCATAAAGGGAAGGTATAATCTGATTAAAATGTGAAACTTTGATATTTACCCTTTTAACCTTGAAAATTGTTGATTTTTGCCATATTAAACCCTAAAGTATGGAAAGTTAAAAATTGTATATTTAACCCTTAACTTGTAGGGTTGGCCATAATAAGTCCCTAAGCTATTTAAAATTATTATAGAATTCTCAAATGATGAATATTACTAATTTTGGAACTTACTAAAAATGAAGTTACTAAAATTGGAAAGTTACGAAAAATGAAAGTTACTAAAAATGGAAAGTTCATAAACATAGAACGTTTAACTTAAATGAATGGTTGTAATTTCGAATTCGTCATTTCTTTAGGTTCGTAGTCAAGGAGGGAGTGGATTTTGATTTCCTGTGGTGTTTCTTTGATTATTGCTTTGCTTCAGGAATAAGGTACAGATATCTTGACCTTATCGTTAGGTTTTCATGACATATTCCTCTTATCTTTGATTATTATATGATTGCTACATTTGCTCTGAGCTTTTATCCTCGGTTCCTCTGTATATGATTGTCATTATGTTCTATTTGAACCCTGCTATGCAACCTTTGATATTTGAACCTTTGATATTTGAACCTTTGATATTTGAACCTTTGACATTGAACCTTTGCTATGATCCCTTTGAAATGAACTTGATAAGACTTTGCTTTGAAACCCTTCTAGTTTGAGAACCAAGCATACTATTTGTTTGTGCCATGAACGGTAACATGGCCGTGTCATTGGATGCACCTTTGGCTAGACTCATGTTGTGGTGAGAGTGATTTCTCATCCATCCGCCCATTGGAGATTATCTCGTGACGATGAAGATTATATATTGGTTTAAGGGGCGTATGGATGCATCCTTAATTTTGTTTTGTATATCGATGGATATGACATTATGATTTGGCTATTTGGTGGATGATGTTTGGGGTGCAATCCAGTCTTTCACATTTGGAGCTCGTAATCCATGGTTACTATTGATATGATTTGTTTGGGCTTGGTTCATTGGACTTGATTGACTTTTTGATTCATCATATCTCGCACTATGATTTGATCTTTGATTTTTTACCTTATATTTGTTCCCTTTTGATCATGTATATGTGATATCCTTTGGCATCATTATATCGTATCCTCGTGATTGTCCGTTATCTTTTGCGTTCGATTATATTATCTGTTCCTGGGCTTTGTAAGCTTCCCCGCCTTTCTTTCTGCGGCAGGTATCTAGCTAGGCGCTGGTGTTGCTTTCGGCTATGAGTGCTGGTTGTTGGATTACCCTAGAGATCTTAGTTTTGATATCATATGATTTTGTTTCTTTTCGATTACATCGTTTTTATTTCGAGTTATTTTGTTTGGATATGTCATGTTTTTTAAGGACTTAGGTACCTTAAGTCATGTTGACTTATTTTTCCTTTTGGTTATTTATTGCGACTTCCGTGTTTTATATTGTTTTATGATTATGTATGCCTTTGATGTCACACCATTATTTGTAATACTTCTACCCGTTTTGGGTCAGGGCGTTCAGGGTTTCACATGGCGTATCTTACATATTTACATCTTCGAGATTCCTTCTATTTTCTCACTTTCTTCAATACCCAATCTATCGATTGATGGACTTGATTGACGTTATACAGTTAGATGGAGACTTGGATTATCTAGTTATACCCGATGTAAGGAGTTACATTGTAGTACTCACGGGTTATAGCTATCACTTTAAGGAGTTACATTGTAGTGTGTTGAATTCGTGGCTTGTTAGTTGTTCTTGCTTTGGTTCGACTAGAAACACAAGAAATACCATGGTTTGATTTTATTTCGTGTCTTATGAGTGTTCAAGTATGGTTACTTTCATGCTTAGAACTAAGTCCTTGACATCGTCTATTGAGGTCTAAAGACTTATTTCGTGGCCTAGATAAAAGATTGAAGAATTTTTCTTGGTTGCGTTTTGGTTATTATCAAGTAATTCTTGGTTGCGTTTTGGTTAGAAAAGCATTGCGTTTTGTGTATAAAGACAAAGAAAAGTACGGCCTGAAAGCGACTTGTGTTCCAACTTGTACTTGTTGCATTTTGATTTTTTCAGGTTGCGTTTTGGTATTCGAAGACCCATTTCGTTTTGCCTCGAAGAAGTACTTGCGTTTTGTGTATTGCGTTTTGTAACAAGTTGAAGACCCTCACTGCGTTTTGACTAAGAGAAACTCTGCCCAATTAATTTCTTGATTGCGTTTTGCCTCAAGAGTTGATTGCGTTTTGATTATATTCGTTGCATTTTGCTCAAGTGTTGCGTTTTGACCAATAAGTGTTGCGTTTTGATCAGATTCGTTGCGTTTTGCTCAGATTCGTTGCGTTTTGCTCATACTCGTTGCGTTTTGCTCAGACTCGTTACGTTTTGATCAGATTCGTTGCGTTTTGCTCAAGTGTTACGTTTTGACCAATAAGAGTTGCGTTTTGCTCAGACTCGTTGCGTTTTGATCATACTCGTTGCGTTTTTTTGCTCAGATCAATGCGTTTTGATTCATACTCGTGCGTTTTGTCATTTGTGGCATTTTGCTCAAAAGTCACTGCGTTTTTGCTCTTGAGATTTTATCTACCAAGTTGGATTTGCTCTGCGTTTTGTCCATTGAAACCTATGTTTTGAAACCCTATTTCCTAGAAACAATTTTCGACCTTAACCGCGAAGGTTCGCGTTATCCGCGCATCAGGTGGTATTTGACGAATTTGGGAATCTATTAATCATTGTTCTAATCAAAAATAACATCAAGACAAACAAATACTTGAAGGACTTAGAAACATCATTTTGGACTTAAAATACAACCATCAACAACAATCATTAATTATACTTGAAACGTAATTAAATATTGTATTCACGGTTTCTTCTTGATTTGTAATAAATCCGCGAAATGAGATACGATTCTTTTTCTCGTTTTAATCAAAGATTTGTACAATCCCTTTGAACGTTTTATTCATTTAAAACCCAATCAATCACTTCATAACACGTAAGATCGATATCCTTCTACAACCACTTCATCAAAATGTCAAATTCAAAATACCAATTTGCAAACCACAATCCCTTTCGAATGCTCTTCATAATGCTATCATGAGCGGGTGGCAAAGATCGTCCACCAATGTTAGCACCCAGGTAATTACATTCAGTGGAAGATCCAGAATTAAGAGTACATTGACACTCCAAAACCTAACATGTGAACTATCCACATGTCTCCAACAATCCACACATAACGTATCAATGGGCTGAGAAAAACGTTTCCAGTTGCTGACGGTAGTTTGAAAACAACTACAGAGAAGGTATATGGAGAACTATAAGAATTGTTTCCAGACTACGAGATCAAATGAATGCTGAAGTGAGCTGTTCAGATCATTTCCACAGGGATATATAATGATATTACTCCACAGTGATTTGCTTTGTCGAATGATGTGAAATGTGGAAAGCCATTGAAAGGTTGATGAAACAAGGTGAATCAATCAATTTAAATCTTGAAACCAATTTTATATTGGGAGTTGGAAAAAATTCAATACGGGATGGTGAATCACTTGAATCGTACTATCACGGTTTTACAAGAATGTAATGAATGAGCTGTCCGAATCAGTGTCACGTTACTAAATCATCAATGTGAATGTCCAGTTCTTACTTCAAACTACAACCAGAATGGCTAAGGTTTATGACACTTGTTAGAAGCAGAGGCAAGAGTGTCTCCTATTACAAGCTTATGCATCTTGAAGCTACACCAGAATAAAGTAATGAGATAAGAAAGAACTGAGAGGACTAGCACGTACTGCTAATCTCACTTCACTTGGTTGCTCAACAACAACAGTTTTACCATCATCAAAACCATCCTACTCAAACTCTCAATATTCTCACCAGATCGCAACAGTCTACTCGAAACAGAGGAAAAGAAATTGTTACCTCTTCTGCTCCTACTTATGATCTATAATCAAAGGGCAGTCAATGTTGCTGGGGCTAGGGAAAATGTAGGTACTCCGGTAGTGCAAAAGTCTGGGATTCAGTGTTATAACTGCAAGGAATATGGGCATGTATCAAGGGAATGTCTAGAAACCAAAGAACGAGTAGTAAAGGATGCAGCTTTATCACAAGGAAAGATGTTAGTGTGTAAACAAGACGGAAGCTGGGGTTCAGTTGAATGCAGGAACAAGCTTGATTGGAGGTGATACTGATGATGAGTCTGAAGAACAGGAATTGGAAGCACATTATATGTACATGGCACAGATTCAAGAGGTTACTCCAGATCAAGTTGACAATTCTGGACCCATATTTGATGATGAGCCAATGCATAAGGTACAAAACAATAATGTCCAAACTATAATTTTGGGTTTTGCCATGGAATGAACATCCTGAGCAAATGCACTCTAGTAATGACATATATCTGACTGAAAAAGGTGACTCCACTCATCACTATTGATTACATTGGATATAGTTATGATAGAGTCCGGATGACCAGGAGAAAACGAATGATCTTGATTCTAAAGGAAGTGATTTGCTTGCTTCTTTAATTCAAAAAACTTAAATTGTGAAATTGATGACGCACAAACGAACTAATTTTTGGCATCAAACAAGGCTTTAGTTGATAAATTGAAAGGTGAAATTGAGGATTTTAAAACCAAAAATAAAAGTTTAGAATCATCAAATAACCATTTCAAAGAAGCAAACAATGAACTGTCAAAGACTAATCAGTTGATGTTCAAAGACCTTAAGAAGTTCCAAGCTGAACTTGATAGGTATCATGATGTGAATTATGCGTCAAAGGTGGCAATTGATTGTGCAAAAGCTAAAGGGGATTTAATGTCATACAAAATGGAATCTGAAAAGTCATTTAATGAATATACTCGAAAGATAAACGATTTAAATCAAACGATTTCAGAAATGAAAAAGGAGCTTTTTGCACATCAAGAAACCATCTCCATAATGTCACAAGAAAAAGAGGCTCAGATTAAGTTTTACAAAACTCGTGAAGACAAAGAAATTGAAAAGGTCATTGCTTTAGAAAATAAGGTCAAAGCTTTGGATGATATTGTTTACAAAACTGGTTAATCAGTTCAAACAATGAATATGCTTAATCGTAATTGTAAAACGAGTTTTGTTAAACCTGAGTTCCTCAATAAAGCTCAAAGTGCGAATCCCAGTCTGTATGATATAGGATTCTATAATGATAATCTTTCTTTAATGTTAGCCCCTGAATCTGACGAAACGATTCATCTTGCCCAAGAAAGTCGATCAAAACTAAGCGATTTAATCAGACCTTTTGATTATGAAAAATTGAATAATCTTTATGATTTGTTCGTTCCACAACGTGAAAATTCGCCCGAACAACGATATTTTTCAGAAAGGTCAAAAATGAGTCATACACCTGTCAAGAATAAAAATTCAAAAGAGTCTTTTAATAAACAAACAACTTCGTTAGAAAAATGGATGGATGAGTCCATTTTGTGGGATCAAAAATGTAAAAACTCTAAAGAACTTTTCAAAATTAAAAGTAGTGTTGACACGATTTTTGATGGAGTGGAACGTTGCAAACAAACAATCGCTAAAAGAACATATAAAAATGACAAAGCTTTCAAAGAAAATCAGTCAAACGTATTTCTGAAAGAACGTGAACAATATTTTGAAATTCAAGACTTGAAAACTCAATTACAAGACAAAGGAATTGCAATAAGTGAGTTGAAGAAACTCATAGAAAAGATGAAAGGGAAATCTATGGAAACTAAGTTTGAAAAATCATTGGTTATTCAACAACCGAATGCTTTTAAAAGTCAAAGACAACCAGTTTTAGGTAAACCGGCTACTTTTTCCTATTCTCTTGCAAAGACAGATTTTTCAAAGTCAAAGTCAGTTACCACAAATAATGCGTCTAATGATTTTTCAAGACTAGTCACTGCACAGATTTTGCCTCAGAATGTGATGTCAATTTTATAGAACACAAATGTGATTGCTCTAGAAATGTATAAAGTGCACACAAAGCCTAATCAAACTAGAACACTACAGTTGCCTCAAAACATTAGGAAAACTAACAAACGCGTGTCTTTCTCTACAGGAGTGATTCCCACTACTAGTGTTAGCAGACCACAACTTAAGAGCAATCAATTAGAAGATAGAATCATGCCTAACAATAGTCAAGGGAAGAAGCAAGAAGTAGAAGACCATCGTAGGAATTTTAAGTTTTTAAATAATAAAACGTTTGTAACTGCGTGTAATGACAGTTTGAATGCTAAGACCTTGAATGTAAACTTTGTTTGTGTTACTTGTGGAAAATGTATGTTGAATGACAATCATGATATGTATGTTCTTCACTATATTAATGGCGTGAATTCAAGGACTAAAATGGCAATTGCTGTGCCTATTAGTACTAGAGAACACAAGCAAACTGTGAACCAATCTATTGCAACACCCCTTAGGAGAACAGTTGCTTCAGAATCCACTAACCAGAAACCGAGAAGCACTATTAGGAAGCTATATGAGCATGTTAGTAAGACATGTAGTTGGTGGTATCCTAAGTTTACACCATCTGGATACAAATGGAAACCTAAGTCCCTAATAGTAAATGTCAACACAAATGTTAGTATGCCTCTAGGAAATAAGTCTAGAACTGCTAATATTTTGGAACCTATGACTCCTAGGTGTTCCACTCTGTCCAATACTCCATTGTCTTCTAATTCTTTTGCAACTCTTAGAGATAATTCTATTCATTGTCGACTCTGGGTGCTCAAAGCACATGACGGGAAATCTCAAGCTTCTAAGTAATTTTGTGGAGAAATTTCTGGGTACGGTGAAGTTTAGAAATGATCAAATTGCACCGATTCTTGGTTATGGAGATCTGGTTCAAGGAAATATCACTATCAAAAGAGTGTATTACGTCGAATGGTTAAATCACAATTCATTCTCTGTTGGTCAATTCTGTGATGCGGATTTGGAAGTTGCTTTTCGAAAGTCTTTTCACATAAAGACTACCCCAAGCTCCAAAAGACGGTTACAACTTCTACACATGGACTTATGTGGTCCCATGCGGGTAGAAAGTATTAATGGAAAGAAATATGCTCTCGTAATTGTTGATGACTACTCCAGATATACTTGGACTCACTTCTTGAGGTCCAAAGACGAAACACCAGAAGTTCTCATCGATTTCCTCAAACTTGTTCAAAGAGGACTTCATGCTCAAGTTAGAACAGTTCGAACTGACAAAGGCACATAATTCTTGAATAAAACTCTTCATGTATACTTTGCTCAAGAAGGGATTGAACACCAAACTTCCGTTGCTCGAACACCTGAATAAAATGGCGTTGTCGAAAGATGAAACCGTACTCTTGTTGAGGCTGCTCGAATAATGCAAAGCGCCGCTAAAGTTCCTCTGTACTTTTGGGTTGAAGCAATTGCCATAGCATGTTTTACTAAAAATTGTTAACTCGTAATTCCTTAACGTGAGAAAACACCTTACCACATAATCAATGGCCATAAATCGTCTATTAAGTTCTTTTACATTTTTGGCTCTCTTTGCTACATCATCAGAGATGGTGAAAATCTTGACAAAATGAAGGAAAAAGGTGATGCATGTATTTTTGTAGGGTATTCTACTCAGTCAAGAGCATATCAGGTGTATAACAAGAGAACAAAAGTGATATTCAAAACCATTCATGTTAACTTTAAATAATTGCCTCAAATGGTGTCAGATCACGTCAGTTCTGACCCCGTTCCACAATGTCCAACAACGGTACTTGAACATGACAGTTTAAGTCCTGATCCTCAAAGTCAAGAAAATGTTCCTCATTTAGCTGAGACAGTAACAATGTCAAATGAGCTGGATTTGCTATTTAGTCTGATGTTCGATGAATTACTCAATGGAACCTACTCAAGTTGTGTCAAATGTCTTCGGCATGTAACTATTGCTGATGTACCTAAATCTGTGTCAACAACAACACCACAACTCCATCTACTTCAACAAACCGTTGATGCAGATACACCTTCATTGAAACTATTCAAACAACACCTAACAACTACAATTTCAAGCACCAACTCCATAGCTACACAACAACACACTATTATGCTTACTGAGAACATTAATCAAGCAGAAACTAATAAAGAAAATGCATAAGTTGAAGAAGACGTATTTATCAACATCTTTAGTACACCAGTACAAACGAAGGGTGTCATTTATCTCATATGCTTGACTCTTAAACATGCATAACATTATATCAACGACACCTTTCTGTACATCGTTGGACATAATGATCATCCGTTAGAACAAGTTCATACGGAAATCCTTACTCAATCAATTAGTCAAAAGACGTCCAGCTAGCATAAGATGGCGAGATACTGTATGTTCGCACACTCAACAGTGAGTCTGAAGCCGAACCAAAGGAACATCAATGAGCCATGGCTGATTCTGCGTTGGTTTGTAGCAATGAAGAAAGAAACTTCACCAGTTTAATCGATTAGATGTATGGGAATTAGTCGACAAACCACTCTACAAGAATGTCATTAACATGAAGTGGCTCTGGAAAAACAAATGTGATGAGGAGAACACTGTAATTCGCAACAAATATCATCTTGTAGCTAAGGGATACAACCAGCAGGAAGGAATCGACTTCGAAGAGTTATTTGCTCCAGTCGCTCGATTGGAAGCTGTTCGGTTATTCATTGCGTATGCTGCACACAAGTCACTTCCTATATACCAGATGGACATCAAGATAGATTTTCTTGACGATCCTTTGAAGGAAGAAGTGTACGTAAATCAGCCAGATGAATTCGTAGACCCACATCATCCTGATAAAGTCTACCATCTCAAAAAGGCATTATATGGACTCAAACAAGCTCCAAGAGCGTGGTACGATGAACTCTCTAACTTTCTGGTATCCAAGGGATTCTCAAAAGGTTCTATTGATCCAACTCTATTCATTACTAAAAAAGGGGAAGACATATTGTTTGTGCAAATTTATGTTGATGACATTATTTTTGGTTCTACGAACACAAAACTTTCAAAAAGGTTTGAAAAACTAATGCACAACAAGTTTGAAATGTCTATGATGGGGGAGCTGGAATTCTTCTTAGGAATTCAGATCCATCAATCCCCACGTGGTACCTTTATAAACCAAGCTAAGTATGTTCAAGAGATACTTAAAAAGCATGGTATGACCTCATGTGATAGCATTGGTACTCCAATGGCTACGAAACACCTAGATGCTAACTTGAGTGGAACTTCGGTTGACCAAATGAAATATCGTAGTATGGTCGGAGCACTCATGTACCTAACAACAAGTAGACCAGATATTGTACATGCAACATGTTATTATGCTCGCTATCAAGCGAGACCGACTAAGAAACATCTCACTGCGGTTAAACGGATGTTTTGGGACCTTAAGAATACCATTAACATGGGAATCTGGTATCCGAAGGACACCGGTTTCAAACTAATAGCTTTTTCAGATTCGGATCATGCGGGCTGTCTTGATTCACGTAAGAGCACATCTGGTGGCATACAATTTCTAGGAGGTGATAAGTTAGTCAGCTGGTCATCCAAGAAGCAGGACTGTACTTCAATGTCTTCAGCAGAAGCTGAGTATGTGTCTTTATCTGCGTGTTGCGCTCAAGTTCTATGGTTGAGAACTCAGCTCATAGATTATGGCTTTCACTTTGATAAAATACCTATGTATTGTGACTCAAAGGCAGCCATAGCCATCTCGTGCAATCCAATCCAGCATTCCCGTACCAAGCACATCGATGTCATATATCACTTCATAAAGGAACAGGTTGAAAAGGGTATTGTTGAATTAGTCTTTGTCGGAACTGAATACCAGTTAGCTGACTTGTTTACTAAAGCCTTACCCGAAGATAGGTTTAAGTATCTCGTCAAACGACTCGGTATTAGATGTTTGACTCCATAAGAACTGGAGGTTCTGGCAAACGAATCTGCTTGATCCATCAAACATCGAATTTGTAAATATTTTTATTTTTCTCTTTATTTTGATTTATAAATATTTTTGAAAAAGAAAATACAAAAATATAAAACCAACAAAAAGAAAATAGAAAAATATAAAATCTATAAAAACAAAATATAAAATCAGAAAATTTCAAAAATACCAAAAAGAATCTTCTCGACATGTCTCTTGGAATCGATAACATTTACGTACCTAAATATGTCGATTAACATTGACACGGGTGTGTAAATGAAGTTCGAGCAAGATTTCAAACGTTTCAAAACATGTCATTTCTAAACTTTCTTTATGACTTATGTACATTTCAGTGCATAACTCAGACCCGAATATGATAGGGGAGTGTACGTTTCAGTGCGCTTACTCTTTAAATAGAAGAGAAGTTTTCTATCATGGTTTTTAAAACCGTTGAACACAATTTTCAAAAAGAACTTTCAATGTCAAATTGTCTACAATATAATTTGTGGTATCTTTCCATAAAAAGTGGTATTTGTTAAAATTGTGTGTTCAACACTCCCTTCCTCAATATATTTAACAATTGGTACAATATTCAATGTTTATAAGTGGTACAATTGGTAAAATGAATGCTCAACAATGTCATCGTAACAAGTGAATCAATTTTTGAGGGGGAGCTTTTAAAACAAAAGCATTTTAATGTATTTTGGGTACATCTCATAAATATCAATTTTATGTATCCAAAAACATTTTGTGAAATTAAAATGTGGAAATTCTAATGTCAACTAATAATATACATTGTTCAGTAAGGCATCTCACTCCGTCTTCAACATATTTGTGGTGTCATATCATTTTTTCGTTGTAACATCCAGTTTTAAAAATTCATGGTATCCCACATACTATGTTGAAGGGGAGCTATAAAAAATGAATTCATGCAATATCATGGTATAATTTTTCTCCCTATGGAATTTTTCATGTCATTAATTTTAATCAATTGGTATTTCAAATACTAAAAGATTTATTATTTTAAATAAGGGGAGAAAATGTGTTTAAAATGTGATATAGAAGAATGTGATCTTTAAAGACTCTAAGTGCAACTCTTTCCTTCATGTGCAAAACAATTTCGAATCTCGAGCACATGTGTAGGGGGTATTTTAAAATAAAAACCTTTGATACAGATGAAACAATGTTAGGAAATGGTTTTATGGTTCGATCTCTATACCCAACAACCAATTAATATCACAACGTCGATGAAGTCATAAGGTGGTTAAGGTTAGGTATAAGTCTTATGATCCAACCAGAACCGGAGGGATCTACCCAAGGACAATCCATAGTTAGAAATAGCAGTCCTTAGGTATGATTGAAGATGAATGAGAATAAGGGAAGAATGCCGACTAAGATTGAGCTAACACTGGAACAATCACAACAAGGTGTTAGTGATGACATCTTGGTAAGCATTGAAGGGGTTGAAGAATTAAAAAGAAATGTATGGATAAAGGGTGAAAACAAAGCAGCCCTCCAAATACTTTAGGCAGAAATTGGGTCAATACATAATCTATCAAAATCACAAAGATGATTGTTGGTATTGAAGAAAGCCGTCATGGACCCAGTGATGCAATGCACAACCCTTCCCAGCCATTCGAGTTTCTCTCAAAAGAAACTTGTCTCATTTGTCATGGAGATACACACGTTATCTATTGACATCTCACTCCGAGATTGTTGATATTGAATAAGTGGTAGTCTGCTCCAGCCTCCGATTACTAAAACCAAAGTGCACAAATCGAGTCTAGAGCCAAAAGAGATCAAATTATAAATCTTATTAGGACACAATGTCAAAATACACTTGTTGAACACCATAAAGTTCACAAGCTGTAACAAAGAGTCTTACGCATTATCCTTGAGATCTTGCCAAGAACATCTGAGTGATACTTAAGTATTCACAGTGAAGATGGAAATCCTTCTTGAGCCAACATCAAACAAGCTCTTGGTAGGTGACTTGCAAGATTCTATATGAATCAAACTTGTGACAACTGGATATCGATTTGGTCCAGTATATGAATTGACTACTTAATCAAAAAGATAGTAACTATCTGATTCAGTCTTACCGTGTTGTCTGCTTTGAGACACTCCGGTAATGAGAACGGCTAGTACAGCTGTAAAACCCTGTCAAGAAGATTCATATGAATTCTTTCTTATCATAGGCAGTATTTATACTGATTAACGAGGAACCGTGGTTATTGCAACCGTATTCGACGAAGTGACAAAGACGCTTTCGTCCATATCTGTTGTTTATCACTAACCTTTTAAATGCAGATTCAAACGTCGGTGTTGCAACCATGTACCAGCGAAGTCGGATTCATTTCCACATACTCATACTCGAGCTCTAAAAGTCAATCATTTGGCATCAAGAGTGTTGATCCTAAACTTCCTCAAAGATCTTCAAAGTCAAATCAAGAATCATATTTTGGGGAGATTGTTAGCCTTATGTTCATATAAGTTAAACAAGAATTCAACCAATATGAGTATGTCGGTCAAGAGCACAAGTTGATCAAGAAAGTCAAATCAAGATAATTCAAGTCAATGAGATAATGCAATATGAAAGATCTCAAGCACTCAAAGTCAAAAGATAAAGGCTCAAGATCATAATCATATAAATAACACCGAAAAAATGATTATCGATTGTCATAAGCATGAATGAATAAAGCCATTACAAACAAGAAAAGACAAGGACAAGACCAAAGAAGGCAAAGCTCAAATGTCATATCTTTAATGTAGGGGAAGATAAAGTCAAATCAAGATAACCTCCATCAAGAACATCAACGTTGGGGAGATCAAAGAAGACCTCAATATTAGGGGAGATTGTTAGCCTTATTTTCTATAAGTCAAACAAGAATGTTTACGGTCGTCTTTGTGTAGATTAAGTCTTGTAATTGAATAGGCCAGTCGCGAATAACGGGCATGGATTGTAATCTAATATTGTCCGTGTTTCGGGCTTAAAGCCTAAGATAAGCCAAGCCCGGCCCAAGTTAGAAAGCCCATACGCCATTATGAAGGCTTAGGGTATAAATAGGACCCTCTCCACACATGGAGAAGGTGTTGGTTACCATTTCTTACATTTGTATGTGTGTGTAATCATCCACTACTCCTCTCTTTCTCTCTAATCTAATCTTCTATCTTTTGTTTATCTCTCTAGTTTCTCTCTCTACTTTTCTTCTTATTTTCGTGCTTATCATGGGTAGAGGTTAGCTTATTGTTGTGTTTGGATCTTAAGTATTTGGGATAACAGTTTCTCCAGGAAAGTTATCATCGACATCACTGTCATCACTTGTCTCATCATTATCAATCTAAGATAAGTGGTCGGCGGCAACATTTTCTATACCTTTTTTGTCTTTTATTTTGATATCAAATTATTGCAGCAGCAAAATCCAACGTATAAGACGTGGCTTAGCATCTTGCTTTTTGAATAGGTGTCTAAGTGCTGAGTGATCGGTGTAGACAATTGTTTTGGATAATATCAGATAGGGTCGGAATTTTTCAAATGTAAAGACTACAACCATTAGTTCTTTTTCAGTAACTGTATATTTTTGCTGAGTTGCATTAAGGGTTTTGCTTGCAAAATAGATGGGGTGAAAGTGTTTTCCATCTTTTTGTCCTAAGACTGCTCCAACTACAAAATCACTTGCATCACACATAAGTTCAAATGGAAGATTCCAATTTGGGCTCATGATCACAGGAGTACATGTGAATTTTTCTTTTAATGAATTGAATGCTTTATGACATTCGTCATTGAATTCGAATGGAGTATCTTTTTCAAGCAACTTGGTTAGAGGACGGGTAATTTTTTAGAAGTCTTTAATGAATCGTCGGTAGAAACTGACATGTCCTAGAAAACTTCTAACGCCTTTCACATTAGTAGGGGATGGAAGCTTAGAGATTACGTTAATTTTTGCTTTGTCAAATTCAAGGCCTGCACCGGACACTTTGTGTCCAAGCACAATTCCTTCTTTAACATAAAGTGATATTTTTCCCAGTTAAGGACAAGATTTGCATCTTTGCAACGTTGAAGCATTTAACGAGGTTTTTGAGACAGTTATCAAAGGAGTTTCCAAAGACGGAAAAATCATCCATGAACACTTCTACAGATTCTTCGATCATGTCATGCAACATAGCCAACATGCACCTTTAAAAGTAGCAGGAGCATTACATAAACCGAAAGACATTCGCCTATACGCGTATGTTCCGAAAGGGCACGTGAATGTTGTTTTTTCTTGGTCCATAGGATCGATTGGTATTTGAAAGTATCCATAAAAACCATCGAGGAAACATAAGTATTTATTTCTTACGAGTCTTTCTAGCATTTGATCCATGAATGGCAAAGGAAAGTGGTCTTTCGTGGTCGCTTCAATGAATTTACGATAATCGATACATACTAGCTAACCCGTAACGGTTCTTGTTGGTACAAGTTCATCTTTTTTGTTTATTTAAACTGTGATACCACCTTTCTTGGGTACACAGTGGATGGGACTTACCCAAGGGCTATCGGCGATTGGATATATAATACCAGTGTCAAGAAGTTTAACGATTTCTTTTTTAACAACTTCTTGCATGTTTGGATTTATTCATCTTTGTAGAAAACTAGAAGGGGGGGTTGAATAGTTTACCACTTTTTAATTTAATATTTAATGTATGTTTGTAAAAACCTAGATTCGACTTTTTGTGAATTCAATACTTGCAAAATATGAACAATGTAAATATGTAGAAGTAAATAAAAGATAAGAGTTGGAAAGATCAAACCGCAACACAAGGATTTATAGTGGTTCGGTTACGAAGCTCTTCTTCGGCCTACTCCACTCCCCGAGCACCAAACTCGAGAGTTTTCTTCACTATGTCAACAAGCTCCCTTATGGCGGAGAAAACCGTACACAACGTTGCTTATATCAATTTCCGACACTAAGCTAGATGTCGAGTTCTAATCTTAGCTAGAACCAATCTATCACAACACAACTTCACGACTAGTTCACGACTTCACAACTTCACAACTACTTCACAACTTCACTACACAACTTATCTTCACACCTTGATCACGACTACACAACTTCTTTAATCTTCACAACTTCACACCTTCACAACTTCACGACTTCACTTCACCACACTACTTATATCACAACTACCTAACACTACTTGGTAAGATCACAACGATCTAACTATACTTACAAAGATCACCAAGATCTAGCTACTACACACAACTACAAGATATACAATTGATTTACAAATATGTGATATGAATGCAACAAGATTGCTATGCACACTAAGGTGTAATACTTCTTCACTTAATGATGGAAGTATTCTTCTCTTGCACTTGAGGAATTTAGCTTGGATCACTTAGAAACAAAGCTAAATTAAATGATCAAAGGATTTTAGAGAGGATGTGTAGGTTGTTTTAAGCAGAAAGAATGAGTGCAAAAAGTGAGAAAAATATTGAGGAATAGTCCAGTATTTATAGGACAAGAAGGAGAAGCGGAGTCTATGGCCGGCCCCCTTAAATAGGGTCCCGGCCCCCTTATAATTAAGGGGGCCGCCCATGTATTTAAGGGGGCCGCCCCTTTCAGACGCTCCTCTTTTTTGTCCTATCCAGAGGAGGTGTTTACTAGACCTTTTCTAGCCGTTTTAGGTTCGAAAATTTGAAATTCAAAATGTTTATTTTGAATAAAACATTTCTTTTAAATGTAGAAAATGTTTTGTAAGTTTATAAAGATGTTTACAACATTTTATAAAAGTTTGAGGTTGAATAAAAATTTCCTTTGATCATAAAATGATCAAGCATTTGTTTATTCATACCTTAAAGTGATATAATTTTGAAATGAATATTTACTCCTAATTACTTGTTTATGTTTTAATTTTTCATTGAATGTTTTTATATTTTATAATCATCAAAATGTAAGGATGTGAAAAATATTAATAATGTTTTTAGGCATTATTTCTATCAATAATCTCCTCCTTTTTGATGATTACAAAATTAAAACTCTTTAAATGTAAAATTATTTTTAAACAAGTATTTAGTGAGTTTTATATCATTTCTTCCCCTTTTTGTAGAATCAAAAAGGCATCGTCGATAATTGCTATTAAAATCGACTGAACAAATGCTCCCCCTTGATGTGTGCTCCCCCTCGTTCCAGGGCACCAAGGAATCGAGCTATGATTTCTTGGCTACAAAAACGAGTTAGAACAATACAAATATTTCCTACATGTAGCAAGAAGAAAAAATATGGCAATTGCAAGCAAACATCAAACAAGGGATTAGTCATTCATTTGAGGCAATGTGTGTAAACAACACACAAGAATACAAGGAAATAAGAAGACAAGTATGCTTTAGAAGCATATTCATACATCATAAAAAAATTCTAAATAGCCATAGAAGGATTTTTGACTTGCTTGCGACACAAAAGGGTTTGACGATTATTTGTAGGCATGTTATGAGATTAGATGGTTGTTGATGGAGAGTGTGGAGCGGAGGTGGTTGTGGAAGGATAGTCTCTTTGAACTTGAGGTGGTGGATGTGGTCGAGTGAGAAGATATTCAATCCAATTGATACTCTCACTCAACGCAAGGAATTGTTTTTGGTTGTAGATGCAACATGGGCAATACCCACTATGAGTTTCAACTTGGTCAATGTTGAGGGTGTGTGGTAGGTTTGGAGAGTATGGTGATGATGGGATGTTGTTTTGTTGTTGAGAGAGATGCATTGCTAAGAGGTTTGATAGGTCTTGTAGTTGATTGATGTCATCAACTAGGCTTTCTCTACTTGGAGATAGAGATGATGTGTGTTGAGTTTGGTTGTGTTGAGTGTGATTGTCACTTTGAGGTGGAAATTGAGTGTGGGTTTCATGTGGATTAATGGGTGAAATGGGAAGTAGAGGATGTGAAACATCTAGAGGTGATGTGGAAGTGTCCTTGATGTGAGGATTTGGTAATGTTTGATTGGGGTGATTGTTTTCTTGAGATGGTTCATGATGAGGAGTGAGTGGTTTTGGTATTGGTGAAGTGGAATTGAGTACATTTGATGTGTTGCAAATGTTTGGTTTCTTTCTCCAAATGGGTTTCACACTCATTTTGGCTACCCTTGATGGTTTGGATGTGTGTTTGTTAGGAGATGTCATTGGTGAGGATGATTGTGATGAAGGTGAATGAGGATGTATTTATAGTGAGGGAAAGGTTCAAATAAGGAAGTATGAGCATTCAAAGGATCAATTCCAATAAATGTTTGTGAGTTTAGGGAAACAGTGGCTAAGTCTAGGGGGTGTTTGGTTAAAAAGGGAAGAAAGAATACTGTTTTCCCGTGCATGCCTAGGCCGGTCCCCTTAATTAGGGGCCGGTCCCCTTAAAATTAAGGGGGCCGCCCTTTATGAATTAAGGGGGCCGCCTACTGGCATTTCCCAGATTTTCAAAAAATTGATTTTTCTCAAAAATTTTGTGAGGGTTTCAGTTTTGGTGGTTGATTTGCAGCAAGTCTATCCTTTTATGGCAATTAAGATATTTTAGCATATAACAATTAAGCATTCAACAAGATATAATGCATAGATTTGGCATGTAGACATATAAGGATAAGAGAAGAAGGCTAAACACGATATAATGCACAAAGAGTTTACTTAGCAAGAGGATTAACAAGATAAACCAAACTTTTGTGCAAGAACTAGTGTGTGCCTAAATGCAACAAATGTGGAGTAGCGATTATTTCGACACTAAGACATGTAAAACTTAAGAAATAATCCAAATGCTCCTTGATTTAATTTTGCTCAACCAAGATTGTCAAGAAATATATATTAGATTATATATTTTTGACAACAAGTAAGAAAGCATTATGCATATGAAAAAGAAATGTTTTTAGCATATCTCAACAATATGTGAAAATTAATTTTCATGTGATCCTAGTTGTGAGAAAGACTTTCTTTAGAAAATAAATGAGATGGGACTATGTGTAATGAGATATGCATTTAGATAGAGGAATTTGTAAAAGATTGCATATAGGTTTTTCCCAATTTTTGTGTTTTTGTGCAAAACAGAAGCCTAGACACAGAGAGAAGAAAAAAAAATTATGTTCAGTGGGTGGCCCCCTTAAAGTCTGGCCGGCCCCCTTAAAATTAAGGGGGCCGCCCCTTATGAATTAAGGGGGCCGCCACCTGTTGAGAAATTATTTCTCAGATTTTTGACAAATAGTTCATTATTAATTTTTAGTGCTGAAAACTTAGTCAATTTGTTCCATCATTCCTAGACCTAAGCGTAAGTAGTTAAATGGTTCACGTTTAAGTGGCTTAGTTAGAATATCGGCTATGTTGTCTTCCGATGAGACCTTTTCTAAAGAGATATTCCCTTTTTGAACATTATCACGAAGGAAGTGGTGGCGAATTTCTATGTGTTTAGTTCGTGAGTGTTGAACGGGATTCTTACTTAAGTCTATAGCCCCTTTGTTGTCACACATTATTGGAATATTGTCTAACCTAATGCCATAGTCTATGAGAGCTTGTTTCATCCATAGTGCTTGTTGACATGCCTTTCCGGCACTAACATATTCCGCTTCGGTTGTGGAGATAGCAAGAGCGGTTTGCTTCTTTGAAAACCAAGATGTTAAACAACATCCCATGAATGTGCAAACACCACTAGTGCTCTTGCGATCAACGTAATCTCCCGCATGATCCGAATCCGCATAAACTATTGTTTCTATGCCGGATCCCTTGGGATACCATAATCCCAAATGCATAGTGCCTTTAATGTATCGGAAGATACGCTTAACCGCTTCTAGGTGAGAGGTTTTGGGATCCTCTTGAAAGCGTGCACAAAGGCAAACACTAAACATGATATCGGGTCTACTTGCCGTTAAGTATAATAAACTACCTATCATGCCTCTATATTTGGTATTATCTACGGACTCACCTTCTTCGTCCCTTGTGAGTTTGGTTTCCGTAGACATGGGGGTTTTCATTGGCTTAGAGTCTTCTAGTCCAAATTTCTTAAGCATTTCCTTAATATATTTTGATTGATTGAAAAATATTCCATCATTTAATTGTTTTATTTGTAATCCTAAGAAAAAGTTTAGTTCCCCCATCATACTCATTTCAAACTCATCATGCATGATCTTGGCAAAGTCATCACACATTTCTTGACAAGTTGATCCGAATATAATGTCATCAACATATATTTGGACGATAATGATGTTGGAGTCTTTCTTTTTAGTGAAGAGAGTGTTATCTACCATTCCCATAGAATAATTATGTTTAATAAGAAAGGCTTTTAGTCGATCGTACCAAGCTTTTGGAGCTTGTTTTAGACCATAAAGAGCTTTCTTAAGTTTATAGACATAATTAGGTTTTGCGAAGTCAATGAATCCCGGAGGTTGTGCCACGTAAACCTCCTCATTGATAACACCGTTAAGGAATGCACTCTTCACATCCATTTGGTATAACTTAAAATCTAGTGCACAAGCATAAGCTAAAAGTATTCTTATGGACTCTAGTCTAGCTACGGGTGCATATGTTTCATCATAATCAATTCCTTCTTGTTGATTATAACCTTGGGCGACCAACCTAGCTTTGTTTCTTGTTACGACCCCATTTTCATCGAGTTTATTTCTATATACCCATTTTGTTCCTATAATGGTCATATCCATGGGATTTGGGACTAGTTCCCAAACATCATTTGTTATAAATTGATTTAGTTCCTCTTGCATGGCCATTACCCAATCTTCATCTTGTAGTGCCTCATATATATTTTTAGGTTCTATTGTTGAAATAAAGCAAAAGAAATTGCTTTTCTCTTGAGCTTGCGACCTAAGTGTTCTTTGATTTAGATTACTAATAACATTTTCTAGGGGATGACTTTTAGATTCTTTAATGTTTATTATTTGATTATTTTCTAATGAAATGTCTTCAAGATCATTGCCTATGGGTTTTGTTTTACTAACCTCAATAGCTTCTTCTTCGACTAATTCATCATCTTCCAATGGTGATGTTTTAGGTGGAGGAGGAGTCTCATCGAAAGTTACATTTAATGATTCTTCTACTTTCATTGTTTGTTTGTTAAGTATTATGTAAGCTTTACTATTTTGCGAATATCCTAGGAAAACACCTTCATACGACTTTGGGTCGAACTTGGTTAGGTAATCTTTTGTATTAAGAATAAAACATTTACTTCCGAATACTCTAAAATAGTTAAGGTTTGGTTTCCTTCCTCTTAACAACTCGTATGGAGTTTTTCCCAAAATACGTCTAATAGAAACTCTATTAATTATATAAGTTGATGTATCGATCGCATTGCACCAAAATTTTTGAGGAATGGATTGTTCATTTAACATGGTTCTACTCATTTCTTGTAAGGTGCGATTTTTTCGTTCTACTACCCCATTTGATTGTGGAGTACGAGGAGCGGAAAAATTGTGAGATATCCCATTTAAATCACAATATTTTCCAAATTGTACTTCATTATCAAATTCCCGACCATGATCCGTTCTAATTGATACAATAGAACATCCTAATTTGTTTTGGATCATTTTGCTAAATATTTCAAATTCTTCGAAGGCTTCGGTTTTATTTGCTAAGAATCTAGTCCAAGTGTATCGAGAATAGTCATCTACAATTACTAAGGTATAACGATTTCCTCCATAGCTTCGTATGGCGGAGGGGCCAAACAAATCCATGTGAAGTAGTTCTAAGCATCTAGTTGTTGAGACTATATTTTTGGCCTTGTGACTTACGTGAGCTTGCTTTCCAACTTTGCAAGCATCACAAAAATGTTGGTCGTATTTAAGTTTAGGTAGATTTCTAACTAATTCTTTAGACGCTAATGATTGAATTAGTTGCATATTAGCATGACCTAATCTTCTATGCCATAGTGTGGAATTTTCGTCTAATGTTGCAAGGCATATTTTGTCTTCCGGTTTATTTCCTAGTTTCATTACATATAATCCTCCTTTCCTAATTCCTTTACCTATAACTTTTTCGTTTTTGATTATTTCGCTATCGTGTTCGGTAAATATTACTTTGCACTTATTATCACATATTTGACCTATACTAAGCAAGTTATAAGTTAAGTTATCTACGTGCTCAACATTTTCAATTATTAAGGAGTCTTGAGAAATCGTACCTTTGCCTATGATTTTACCGCGTAAGTTGCTTCCGAAAATTACGTTACCTCCGTTGTATGCTTTGTATGAAGAAAACAACTTTCGATTACCGGTCATGTGTTTTGAACATCCACTATCTTTAATCCATTCATCGGGTTCCAAGTTTACTCCTAAGCATATTTCATCGGGCGCTTGAGCTACAAGGCAAGCTTCATCTTTAGTCTTTTCCACCTCATCTTCTCCATTGTCGCTCCATACTCCTCCAATGAATGCTCTTTGATCGGTGTTCTTTGGCGGCTTTGAACATTCTCCAATGAAATGATTTGGGTCACCACATCTAAAACATTTTCTTTCACTTTTATCATAACCATCATTTCTACTTCTTTGGAATGTTTTTCTATCGCCTCGTGGTTGTCTTGCAAATCTTCCTCGTCTCTTGAAGAATTTCTTGAATTCCTTTACGGCCATAGCATACTCTTCGTCTTCACTATCGGAACTTGAGCTATCTTCATCACTTACTTCCTTTTTCACTTTTAATGCAAGTGATCTACTTTGTTCTTTCTTGCCTTTAACCGTTTCTACATCTTTCTTAATTACTTCTTCATAAACTTTCAAGTTTCCAATTAGTTCGTCAAGAGATAAGGTTGTTAGATTCTTTGATTCTTCAATCGCCGTGACTTTCGCGCGCCATTTTGGATGTAGTGCCCTAAGAAATTTCCTAACACAATTCTTGCTAGAAAAACTTTCATCAAGTGCTTTTAGACTAGTAATAATAGTGTTAAATTTAGCAAAGGTATTATCTATTGATTCCTCTTCCGGAATCATGAATTGTTCATATTGTTGAACAAGGAGATCTATTTTGTTAGCTTTTACTTGATTATTACCTTGATGAGTGATTAGTAAAGTATCCCAAATTTCTTTTGCGGTTTGACACATAAAAATTCTTTCGTATTCTTTACGTGGCAAAGCATTATAAATTAACATTTTAGCTTCATTATTTTTTGCAAGTTTCTTTTTAAGATCATCATCTTGTTTATGAAAAGATACAATTTCATCCTTTTTAGTTTCGGGATTAAATTAAATAGGAGGAAAATCACCATCGGTAATAACATGCCAAAGATCTAGATCTTTTGACTTCACATAAGTTTCGAATCTATTTTTCCAATAAATAAAACCATCACTTTCAAATCGTGGTGGTCTTTGCATAGATTGCCCTTCTAAATATTTTTCCGATTCCATAGATCGATTCAAGTTTTAAAATACAATTTATTTTAAAAATCTTGTTTAACGTGGCTCTGATGCCAATTGTGGAAAACTAGAAGGGGGGTTGAATAGTTTACCGCTTTTTAATTTCGTGTTTATGTTTGTTTATAAAAACTTATATTTGACTTTTTGTGAATTCAATACTTGCATAATATGAAAAATATAAATAAGTAGAAGCAAATGAAAGATAAGAGTTGGAAAGATCAAACCACAACACAAGGATTTATAGTGGTTCGGTTACGAAGCTCCTCTTCGGCCTACTCCACTCCCCGAGCACCTAACTCGAGAGTTTTCTTCACTATGTCAACAAGCTCCTTTATGGCGGAGAAAACCGTACACAACATTGCTTATATCTATTTCCGACACTAAGCTAGATGTCGAGTTCTAATCTTAGCTAGAACCAATCTATCACAACACAACTTCACAACACGACTAGTTCATGACTTCACAACTTCACAACTACTTCACAACTTCACTACAAAACTAATCTTCACACCTTGATCACGACTACACAACTTCTTCAATCTCAACAACTTCACACCTTCACAACTTCTTCTCACCACACTACTTATATCACATCTAACAAACACTACTAAAAGATTACCAAGATCCAACTAATATTTAACAACAATCACCAAAGCCAACACTACATAACTTTACAAGGATTTACAAAAGATTTTACAAGGTAATGATAATTGATGCGAACAAGATTTCTAATAAGGATTTTAGTGTAATACATCTTCACTAGATGATGAAAGTATTCTTCTCTTGCACTTGAGAAATTAAGCTTTGATCACATGGAAACAAAGCTAAATGATTAAATGATCAAAGGATTTTAGAGAGGATATGTGGGTTGTTTTGAGCAAAAAAAAAGAGTGTAAAAGTAGAAAAAATTGAGAAAATAGTCCATATTTATAGGAACAAGGAAGAGGAGCGCAGAGTCTATGGCCCGGCCCCCTTAAATAGGGTGCCGGCCCCCTTAATTTTAAGGGGGCGCCCATGTAATAAGGGGCCGCCCCGATTCAGACGCTCCTTTTTTGTCTTATTTAGATGAGGTGTTTACTGGACCATTTCTAGCCATTTTAGGTCCGAAAATTTAAAATTCAAAATGTTTATTTTGAATAAAACATTTCTTTTAAATGTAAATTTTTTTTTGTGATGTTTATAAAAAGTTTACAACATTTTATAAAAGTTTCCTTTGATAATAAAATGCATCAAGCATTTGTTTATTCATACCTTGGAGTGATATAAGTTTGAAATGAATATTAACCACTAATTATTTGTTTATGTTTTAATTTTTCATTGAATGTTTTTATATTTTGTGATTATTAAAATGTAAGGATGTGAAAAATATTAATAATGTTTTTAGGCATTATTTCTATCAACAATGTTGTTTATTAACTAACTACACCGGTTAGTTAACCCCCGTATAAACCCTTTGTTTACTCTCACTTTAAGAGTAAGACAACCCTAGAACAACCCGTAGAGCCAATCCTTTAGGAATTACATCAACTTGTTTATTTCGTTACACCTTTACACCTTAGCTTACCCTGTTAGATTAAGTTTATTTTACAGTTGCTAGTTGCTTAATGTGTAAAGTATGTATTTCCTGAGTCTTGTGTCAATTTTGGTACGGTTGGAAGAAATTTGCACATCGTAAATGGGAATGTATAAAGTAGTCAAAACTCATGTATTGTTACTACCATCGCAATTAATGGTACGTCCAAAGAATGAAGAATTATCGAAGGAATTATCCAGAATTATTATGATCGTGAAGATGGTGAAACTACTTTGAGTTTCGTATATAGTTAGATGTTTGAAAAAAAATAGAAAAATTAGAAAAATCACAACAAAAAAAAAGAAAAGTTTGAAGATAATCGTTTCGCAACTACCAAAGGATTTACATAAAGGATCGATTATTCATTGATACGTCTTAAAAGTCAACGATGTAGAGTATTGTATAAAGTGGAAGATATCGCCACTTGCCTTGTAAAGTATGTAAAGTATGGGATGATTGGGAAGTTGACCGTTATGGGAACGCCAACTTAGGTTGTTGTTTTTGATCTATGATCAAGACGTTTGTAAATAGTTGTGTCTTTATCATGGTAACGGTCGGGAAAAAGTGTCTAGCAACTTGTATTTTAGACTTAATCTATTTGTTTCGTAATTTTTATTTAACAACAATTTATTTCCCTTTCCTAATCATTAACCATGGTTTTACACGAATGAGGATTTGTACGAGCATGCATGTCTATTCCATCATTACGGCCATGTATATATGTCTCAGCTGCCTTGTTGGTTTATTACTATTGGTGAAAGTTAGAAGATCCCTATCCTATATCATTCTTTATCCTAACCGTTGGTTAAATTCGAATGAGGATGTGATCGAACACACATGTCTATTCCTTCGTTACGGCCATGTATGCATGTCTCAGCTGCCTTGTTGGTTTATTACTATTGGTGAAAGTTAGAAGATCCCTACCCTATATCATTCTTCATCCTAACCGTTGGTTAAATTCGAATGAGGATGTGATCGAACACACATGTCTATTCTGTCGTTACGGCCATGTATGCATGTCTCAGCTGCCTTGTTGGTTTATTACTATTGGTGAAAGTTAGAAGATCCCTACCCTTAGTTGAGTGATTTGAGTGTTTTCATCTTCCTATTTTGTGAGGTGTTTGGTTATGTACTTGTAATAGATCAAATAAATGCTTAACAAGAAAATATTCTTAGGGATGCATTTTTTATAAATTCTTAAAGGCTACTGAGGACAAGTAGGATTCAAGTGGGGGGATATTTGATTGACATCAAATAACGTTTAGTTTTATTATCATCATTTATCCGATGTAATTACCCATTTTGTATGATTATTGCAAGAATTGTTACTTAATCGTTTGTATTGAGAATTGCAGTAATTATGAATAATTACAGTAAACTTGACTAAAAGGAACACAATTTTGGAAGCTTAAAGAAGATTTTTTGAAGCTTATCCATTCTTACAAAACCAACTACGCCATATCCTTCAAGGAAGATACGAGTATCTATGCCTCACTCACCAAAGGACCACGAAGGAATACATGCTCAATACTGTATCCAGAGAAAGACCAATAAGTCGTATTGGAGATATAGTATGTGAATATTCTGGAATATATCAAACGTGGTCCCTATCCAAGAAACCCTCAATACACCGTATCCATAGACATTGGATATCGCCGTATCGACCGGCTCCCAGACCCTATAAATAGAAAACTTAAAAACGAGTTTTAAGTGTGTTAAATCATATTCTCGATACCTAAACCACAAAAGTCGATTTTCAGAGGAGAAAAAGAGCAGAAGAGGTCTTTCAACGCGATCCAATCTATAGGAGACAACGTGTAATTTCTTATACTTTTGTAATCGTCTAGTTTTTGGTATCATTCGTTAACTCGGTTAGTTTACCTTGGCTAAGCCATTACTCTTGTATTAATTATGATGTTTGAAGGCTAATACCTTCGGGTATTAGCCATTATTATGAAGATTTGAATGTTTGGTTTTGTTTATATCTTGATTTCTTAATTTATCGTTGATTTCTTGTTTATGTTTATCAATTTATACTTGTTTACGTGCTTAAGTATGCAACCTATCATTCAACTGGGTCTAGTCCTACATATTTAATGTGCTGTAACTTTGGTGTTGTTTGGGCGTAGGCTAAGAGTTCAGGATAACTCTTCATATTACAATTTATATATCTAGAATCATAGGATCACAAATATTGACCTATCTTTTCCCTTTGATTGTGAGCTTAGTTGAGCCATAAGGTGACCTTGGTATCAACGAGTACATTCTAATCAATTGGTAAATACTCGGACAGTGGACTACTAGTATATAAGGAGCCATTAAGCAGTAAGTGGGTAAAGTCTCTATGAGCAAGGGTTTAACAAGATCACCATTGCCTTAATCCCTAAGATAGATTATAATCAGCAAATAAAGATGCATTATGCAGATGTTTTAATTGTAACATAATTAATATGTCTAGGTCTTAGGAAGAAGTCCCGCTTAAGTCTAAGAATGATATACCACCTCGAGATAAGTAATCATTGCACTGAATAAACAAACCAGCTTCTAATCGGATTAATAATGGCTAATACAGTTTTCTATTATAAGGCTTGACCTCTCTTTTATATTCTGTTAATTTTCTTGCGTGGGTTAAAGTGTCTTGAATTGATTGGAGTCACCACCAAACCTGTGCCAGTCTCTTTGTCTAAAAACCCCTCTTTTAACCTGTTAGAATTAGGATTAGAACTAACATAGGATTAGCATAGGTTTGACTTAGATTAGAATTAACTTAGATTAGTAAACTAAAGTATTAATAAATTGAAAGATTTAACCTCGCTTCAAGTGTTCGACACCCTACTTACTACGAATCTACCACCGACCGGGTACACTGCCCGTTAAAGTGTTGTTTTTTGTTAAGTCGGCAAAATATAAATTTAAAACTTGAATCATAAAATGACACAATGACACATCAATTTCCATGAGTTCTTTCATTCTTCAAAAGGCTCCCTCGGCATCCGTTGTCCACCATATGGTCTTTTTATATGTGCAACTCTGAAGTGCTTTGGAGAATGGGAGTGACTTTTCAACACCCTTTGATAGGAATCATCTCAGTGCTACCAGCTTCCCGTTGAGACTTTGTACATCCTTAAGTGTTGATGGCGGTTCTAGGTCTGTGATTGCCTTGACTTTTGAGGGATTATCTCTTATTCCTTGTTTGGTGATCAGATGTCCTAAGAACGGGCTTTCCTCGACACCAAAAGAACACTTTTTCGGGTTGAGCTTCATATCGATGGATCAGAGCCTATCAAAGGTCTATTGGATGTATTTCAACATGCTTTCTTTAGAAGTACTTTTGATTACCATGTCATCCATGTAAGCTTCAAGGTTTCGTTTGATTTGATCGTTGAATACCTTATCGACTAGTATTTTGTAAGTTGCTCCTGCATTCTTTAGATCGAAAGGCATCTTATGGTAACAAAATACTCCATTCTTCGTGAAGAAAGTTGTTTGTCTTCGTCTCCTTTGGACATCTATATCTAATGATAGCCTTTGTAGGCATTTATGAAACATTTAAGTTGGAATCCTGAGAGGGATTCCACCTTCCAGTCGATCTTCGACAAGGGGTAATAGTCTTTAGGGCAGGCTTTGTTTATGTCTGTGATGTCCACGCACATCCTTTAGCCCTTATTACTTTTCTTTACCATGAATGGGTTAGCTACCCATGTCTGATCTTTTACTTTTCATAGGATTCTCGCCTTTGTGAGCTCATATACTTCCTTACATGCCACTTCGTTACAATCAGGGCCCAGTCCTCGCTTCTTTTGCTTGACAAGCTTGATATGCTTGTATTCGTTCGTGATATCAGAATATGTCCATATAAAGACATCTACATTCGATCGTAAGAGGTCTTGCAGCTTCTTCCTGAGGCTAATGGACAACAAATTTCCTATGGTCACTGTTTGTTCTGGATACTTGTCGTTGACTACGACTTTTTCTTCTGCATCTACACAAATGAGTACATCCTTCTTAGCTTCTAGGATGGTTTCCTTAATCTTCTTCTCTCCTTCTTTAATCTTGTTAGATTCGTAGGATGAGGGTACCGTGTCAATTCTGTAAGGGGTGTGGAATTTTATTGTTGCATGAATTATAGATACTACGATGCCCATCTTCTGCATAGCAGTCCTTCCGAGCAGTAAGTTATGGGGAGAATCAGACCTTACAATAACAAAGTTGAGGGTCCTTGTGTAAGGATTTTCTCCTATTGTAACTTCCAAGGGAACTTCTCCAAGAGGCCAAGAATGTTCGATGAGAAGCCCACAAGGGGGATTTTTGAATCTACTCGAAGTGCTCTGATAGACGAGTTCAACTTGAGGAAATAATGCTCGTAGAAGACTTTGCATGAGCTGCCACTGTCCATGTATGCTCGATTGTCTTTTCTTTCGGATATACGTACCTTGATAATAACAAGGTTCGAGGAATTTTTAAAACCTGACACGGGAGGGAACGCGATTTCCCTTATTCCGTCGATGGGCTCTTCCAGCGACTTCCTTTTTGAGATAGGACTTTCCCTGCTTATTATGTGAATAGGGGCCTCGGCTGGTATGATATCCTTATCTCTCTTCTTCCATTATCCTAGCTGAGTGTCTGAGTTATTCGCTTTTCCTTTCTTTATCCCCTTCATAAGATGGGCAAGCTACCCTAATCTTACGGCTTCTTCGATCTGATGTCTTAGCTCTCGGTATTGGTTGGTGTCATGCCCATGGTCTTTGTGGAAATGATAGTATTTGGTTATGTCACGCAATCATTTGCTTCCTACTATGCGAGGAGGTTGTTCGAAGCCTTTTGCTGCCTTTTCGGTCGCTATGATTTATCTTGGGCTCTTGGATAGGTTAGCAAGGAGTCCTCAATTAGGCCCATTGTACGAATAGAATATGTCTTTATCCTTTTTCCTTCCTATGTTGTTGTCCCAAGAAGGGCCTTTACCGAATTTGTCGAAGCCCTCTCGATAGTCATTTGGGGCTTCGTTGGTAGCAATCTCTTTCGCATCGATCCAAGTGTAGGTCTTCTCCATCAGACCCTTATAAGTGGTTGGAAGGTCTGTGGAGAGGAATTCCACAAGGCTTCTTGTCTTCAGCCTATGAACGAAATAAGAAATGCGTTGTTCTTCATGCAAGCCCAAAATCTACAATATATCATTTGTGTACTGGGTAACAAAGGCTTTGGTACTTTCCCCATCCCTCTGCTTGATATTATGTACTGCTAGATGTGTCTTCGTATACTTTTTCTGTTGGCTAAATTGCGACCCGAATTTTACCTTCAAATCTTTATAGTTGACAATGCTACCTGCTTTTTGGCCATTTCACCATATTTGGGCAGAATCTTTGAGAGTATAGGTGAACATATGGCAGGTTACATGCATTGCCCATTTCTGTATACGGGTGTATTTGGTAACGGATTGGTGGGTTGCGCATAAAAGGGATAACTATTGGGGAGAGCATTTGAAGGATATGTGGACCCATTAGGAGTGGGATTGTGGTTGTTAATAGGATCCTGTGAAACGTGTGACAACCATGATTTAGCAAGGTTAGTTTAACAGTTAGTGTTAGCTTACCTTGCCTTGTGTGTTTAGTTTTATGTGCGAAAGTCGTTTTGGTGTTATATGTTGTATGATATATGTGTTATTATATGTGTTTGAGATAGTGGAAATGAATGATTTAGTCATTTCGTTTCGCATGTGATGGTCATTTTGAAAGTATAGTGATTTCGTTATTTTACCGTTAGTAAAATGAAGTATGTATCGTTGAATTTTGATTTAAGATTAATTGGTGAATTATGATTTATAATTTATTTAGGAATTTAATAAATAAGAATAATGTGGAAAAATATTATTTAGTAGTAAAAGTGTTTTTATTTTAAGTGTCTAGTTATTTTAAAGGTTTAATAGAAATAAGTAATAAATAGTTTTGTTTAAAAAAATATAAACAAAAAATATATATTTATATGCCAAAAATTTTATAAAAGAAAAATAAAAAAATAAATATTAAGGGTGTGTTTGGATCGGCTCATAGAAGGGGAAGGAAAAAGGAAAAGTTTTTTTGTGCTTTATAAGAAAATAAATCTTTTAATACTTATCTTTAAACTAGTATAAATACAAAATAAACCTAAACCTTAAAACACTTTCTTCCCTCCCCTCTCTTGACTTCGACCGGCCATACAAGACAAGAAAGAAACATTAAAAAATTTTGAACAAAATTAGGGTTAAGTTCGTGTGTTTTCGGAATCAAAGGTTTAATCTATAACCCTTTTTATTTAAACTCTTTTAATTTGATTAATTGTAACTTTTTAATTGGTGGAATTAGAGTTTCATAAAAATACAAAAAACATGTTCGTATGATCATCTAGAATCGTTTAGGGCATAATTATTAGCGTATGGATGCGTTTGGTTAAGGTTAAGTGTTGTTAAAATCGGAATTAAAAATTGGGCAGATTTTTTAGGTCATCTTGTAAAACTCTTAACTTGGTCATAAAAATAGCTTTTCATGATTTTCTTGAGCCTAAATATAACTACAGAGAGTCTAATTTCCAACAAAATTCGTTTCATGAATTTACAATAAGTGGAAGTCAGTCAAAACAATTTTACAAGATTCGTTGTCGAATCTGAGTTTTTGGGACAGATTTTGTATTGTGTTTGTGAGGTCAAGAACCATATCAAAATGTCGTTTTAATTGATGGGGTTAATATTGTTGTAAGTTTATGATGTCTATGATTTTACAGATTTTTATAAAAGGTCTAAATGGGTCTGGTCAAGCCATACTTTTGTGTGGTTGAATCTGATCAGGATCTGGACACTTTGTGTTGTTGAATTTTTCGAAAATAGTAAAGCTTATAAATAATTATGGAAAAAATAGAGTAATATTATAACATGTTGAACTTACAGAATATGAAGTATGGGAATTTATTAAGGTCATTTATTATTTATAAAAATTCGTTAAGTAACTATAAAAATCAACCAAAAACGAGAAAGCATGAATTGAAGGGTAGAAGATGTTTAGAGTATAGTTAAGTCATGTGTGGTATGGTGTAATGTTTATAAGCATGATATAGACATTAGAAGTCCATCAATTATAAGGTTACATGAGCTAGGGCCGTAAATCCTTGATCATGAATAACCGATAGTCATATTGTGTAGATTTTTGCTTGGAAATTATGTGTGCATTTGTGAAGCTTGAGGTGAGTATTCATAGCCCCTTTTTAATTGTTTTCTTGGGGTGAAAATGATACTAAAATTGTTTTTGAAATGTTTTAAGTGTTGTGATAAATGTTTTAGTTGTTTTGGACATTACTTGGTATTATTGGTTATGTGTGTGATGTTTGGATCGGAAGGGTACGCATACCCAATGTGATGTGTACTTGGATCGGAAAGGGTACGCCTACCCAGTGGGATGAGTTTATGGATCGGAGGGGTACGCCTACCCAAATGATGAGTATTAGTTGCTGTTTCATTTTAGGTGAGATTGGTTTGATGCCAGTGCTAATCTAAGCCTAAATGTGTATTTGTTTATGTGATATTATTTACTTGCATATGTATATAGTATTATAGTATGTCCTAATGTTTCTGAATCGTAGCAAGAGTAAGTGTTTTCCTTTAAACCTATATATCTCACCAAAATTATGTTGACGTTTTAAAGTATCATTTTCAGGTGAGCATAGTGAAGTTAAGGATGTTAAGGTGTGTGGCTAGAGAGACCTTAGGAATTGCATTATGGAGTCTTCATTTCTGGAGTCTTCATTTCGAGTTTTCATGCTTTGGATATTTTGATTGATTGTGATGTTTAGTTTGGATTTATTTTATATTTTATGTATTGTATGTGTGATTAACCTCAATACAAGACTCCTCTTGTGTTAGGTATCGTCATAACACTTTGTTTTTAATATAATGCATTTTAGATATTCTCTATTGTTCTATGTTTTGTGATGATGCCTATCTGGTTATGTCTCGCGATTCTGCCTTGGCGAGGTGTGACAGATTGGTATCAGAGCCATTGGTTATATAGAAGTAGGTGGTTTAACCTAGACTATAACCTAGGAGTCCTTCGTATAGCTACATAATAGGATCTATGTGTTTAGCTACCTAGGCGTTTTCCTTTCTTGTTTTTTTCTGAGTTTTATTTTGACCTACGGGCTACTCGACATCAGAAGATCTAGAAGAGGAGCCAATTGAGGAGGAGCCTCTCAAGGAACCGAAGGAGGAAGGTTAGTTAGAAGAGTTGGAGAAGGAGGCCGACTCAGATCTCCTATCGGATGCTCGTAGCAGGCCTGGACCCACAAAGTCGGGTGACTCTTGCGAAAGCAAAGTCAAACCCAAGCGAGGCCCAATATAAATGTATCCTGTCTTTTACCTCGACATGTTGCTATCAATGATTTCTTTTGGATATTGCGTATTTTTGGGCGCTTCAAGACCTTCATTTTCTTTCTGTGGTTTTTGTTTTATCTTTATATAAATAAATATTAGTTTGATGATGCTTCATTTCTGTGTTATATTAGAGTGGTTTAAGATGTGCAATGTGGTATATGTGCATATATGTGTGTTATCATTGAGATGTGTAGTCTTGGAAGCAAGAACACATGTGAAAGGATGAACTTATAATTATAGGTGGCCAACATAATTATAAAGGTATCACATACATAGACTTGTGACCATGATTGCATTGACCGGTGCTTGCTTGTTAGGTGGTAGTGTAAGATGTTGTATTATGTGTGGTTAGGATATGGATAGTTGCATATTTAGTAAGTTTCCCTTCTATATATCACTTGCGGATACCCCAGATACCTGTTATTGCTACTATTATGATTGTTGGGTTTGTTCGTTTGCTTAATATTTCGTTTGGATTCCTAACTCTAAGTTTAGCATCCCTTGCTCATACCATGTTAGTACAGATGTCCTATCTTTCCTATTCGCTATCTTGATATATATTGGTTATTCAGATTTTCTCCTTTGGATATTGGTACGTTTCATTGGTTCCTTCCTTGCGTTAAGCACTAATTGCTCAAAACATATTAGTGCGGATGTTTACTCCCTTGTTTTCACATCTGTAGGTTTTCGTAACATGTTTGTGACATGTTAGTAACGATGCTTTTCAATGGTTGTTCTTTTGATCGTTAGTACGGATGAGTCTTTACGTTTCTCATTTGGTTCGTAATGTGTTTGCATGAATTTCTCTGGTACGTGTTCGCTTCACTGTTGTTCTGACTATATGGTTCCTTGTACTTTCTTTCACTTTTAAAAAATAGAATTGTGTTAGAGTCTTTACGGTATTTTACAATCCCTTTTGGTATTACGATGTCCTTTTTTGAGTAACATATTTTATATTGATGTCGAATTATAAAAACCCTTTTAAAGTATATCTTGATGGTGTTTGGGGAAAACTATTTTTGAAATGATTCGCTTTTATGTGAATGTCTCTTTATTTTTATGAAAACTATGTTTACAATGATTTTTATAAAACGATGTGATACAGGTTGACTGTCAGTACCAAGTTTATAATGATCTTTGTGAATAAAATATGTTTCAAATGGTCTATACAAATAAGATACGAAACTCTTTTTTTGTGGTTAATAAATTTTATTTCTATTATGAAAGTAGGTTTAAAATGATTAATAGTGGTAAGATGCGATACACCGTTAGATAAATGATTAATAGTGGTAAGATGCGATACACCGTTAGATAACCATCTTTAGATTTTTATATTTAAAACGACCTTCTTTATTATTTTAAATTATTTTTTTATAAAAACATTATTTAGTTGGTTCTTTCGAGTAAAGTCAGTTATTGGTATAAGAATCATATCTTTTCATTTATCAATCTTGATACGTATTGTTATTTGTTATGTGTTCCTTTTGTCGTGGTACGCTTGTTGATTCTTTCGTTTGCGTTTTCTATCAGTACATATATTCTATCCTTTCTTTTAAAGGATTCTCATGACAATTGATCCACATCTCTTTTCATCTATGAAATCCCTTATATATTTTGTAGCCTTTGATTCAATGTTCGGTTGCTATCGTATTATTTTATTCTGGATCTGATTTTAGTTTCATCTCCACTGAATTCGTGCCCTGTTTAAATGTGAAACCTAGTATTTTAAAACCTGATTATGTGTTAGAAGTGGCTAATGGTAAGAAGGTAGAAACTGATAGGATTATCTGTGGGTGCAAACTAGAACTAGGAGATTCCTTGTTCACTATAGACATGATACCTTTTGGTCATGGAATTTTTGATGTTATTGTGGTTATGGATTGGTTGTATAGACATAAGGCCGAGATAGTTTTCATGCGAAGGTGGTTAGAATACCATTGGCAAAAGATAAGGTACTCTTAGAGCAAACCAAAGAGAGTTCAAAATCAATGAAGGGTACAATAATTACGAACCAAAGTTTGGAAACATATCAAATGTACGAGATTTCTCCAAGGTGTTTCCTAAGGACTTATCAGGATCTCCACCTCAACGAAAAGTAGGATTCCACATAGACTTAGTTCCTAGAGCGACACCGGTTGTGAAAATCTCCGTATCGACTAGCACCATTAGAAATGAAAGAGTTGTCAAAACAACTTCAAGAGGGGGGGTTGAATAGTTTACCGCTTTTTAAATTTAAGTTTTATTTATGTTTGTAAAATTTAGATTCGACCTTTTTGTGAATTCAATGCTTGCACAATATGAACAATGTAAATATATGAAATGATAAAGTAAGACAAGAGATAAGAGTAAGAACAATCAAACCACAACGCGAGGATTTATAGTGGTTCGGTAACGAAGCACCTCTTCGCCCTACTCCACTCCCCGAGCACCAAACTCGAGAGTTTTCTTCACTATGTCAACAAACTCCCGTATGGCGGAGAAAACCGTACACAACGTTGCTTATATCAATTTCCGACACTAAGCTAGATGTCGAGTTCTAATCTTAGCTAGAACCAATCTATCACAACACAACTTCACGACTTGTTCACGACTTCACAACTTCACGACTTCTTCACAACTTCACAACTTCTTCACAACTTCACGACTTCTTTAAAACTTCACGACTTCTTCACAACTTCACGACTTCACTTCACCACACTACTTATATCACAACTACCTAACACTACTTGGTAAGATCACAACGATCTAACTATACTTACAAAGATCACCAAGATCTAGCTACTACACACAACTACAAGATATACAATTGATTTACAAATATGTGATATGAATGCAACAAGATTGCTATGCACACTAAGGTGTAATACTTCTTCACTTGATGATGGAAGTATTCTTCTCTTGCACTTGAGGAATATAGCTTGGATCACTTGGAAACAAAGCTTTATGATTAAATGATCAAAGGATTTTAGAGAGGATAAGTGGGCTGTTTTGAGCAGAAAGAATGAGTGCAAAAGGTGAGAAAAATGTTGAAGAATAGTCAAGTATTTATAGGACAAGAAGGAGGAGCGGAGTCTATGGCCGACCCCCTTAAATAGGGTGTCGGCCCCCTTATAATTAAGGGGGCTCCCATGTATTTAGGGGGCCGCCCTTTAAGACGCTCTTTGTTTATGTCCTATAAGGGGAGGTGTTTACTAGACCTTTTCTAGCCGTTTTAGGTTCGAAAATTTGAAATTCAAATGTTTATTTTGAATAAAACATTTCTTTTAAATGTAGAAAATGTTTTGTATGTTTATAAACATGTTTACAATCATTTTATAAAGTTTGAGGTTGATAAAATTTTCTTTGATCATAATCTAAGCATTTATTTATTCATACCTTTAAGTGATGTAATTGTTGAAATGAGAATTTACTACTAAATACTTGTTTACGTTTAATTTTACGTTGAACGTTTTTATATTTTGTGATTATCAAAACGTAAAGATGTGAAAAAATATTATTAATATTTTTAGGCATTATATTTTATCAACAATCTCCCCCTTTTTGATGATTACAAAATTTAAACTCATTAAATGTAAAATTATTTTTAAACAAGTATTTAGTGAGTTTTATGTTATTTCTCCCCCTTTTTGTAGAATCAAAAAGGCATCGTCGAGGATTGCTAGTAAAATCGACAGAATAAATGCTCCCCCTTGATGTGTGCTCCCCCTCGTTCGAGGGCACCAAGGAATCGAGCTATGGTTTCTTGGCTACAAAATGGGTTAGAACAATACAAATATTTCTAACATGTAGCAAGGAAGAAAAATATGACATACAACCAACAATGATCATTCATTAAAATTAAAGTAGTGTGTGAAACACACTCATGCATACATAAGGAAAATAACATGCTAACATACATGAAATTAAAAGTACAAAAGTCCTATAACTAGTAAAGCTCCATAGGACTTGCATGCAAAATGGTAGAGGATCAATTATTTGAGAGACTAAACATAAAGCATGTTTAGTTTGGGGATGATGGTGGAGGTGGTGTGATGATGATTGGTGGTTGTGAGAGCATGTGTTCAATATATGAAAACATATAGTGAAGTTCATCATTTAACCCGAAAATGAGGGTTCGGTTGTGGATACAACAAAGGCATGAGTTACCATGTGCTTCAAGGAAATTCCAAGGGATAGGATGTGCAATGATAGGTGGTGAAGGTGATGGAGTATCAAATTGGACATCAAGTGGGGTATTTGGGGAAAGAGTGAGAGTGATGTCCATTGATGCATTATCTTGAGTTGGAGGTGGTGGAGAAACTCTTGGAGGAGGAGATGTTGATGGGTTCAAGTAACCATTTGGTGAGGGTGATGTTGATGATGTTGGTGATTTAGGTATGTAATCAATTGAAGATGAAGAAGTGTCTTTGGTTGATGGTGTTTTGGAGGGTGCATTAGGAGCACTAGGTGATGAATTTGGAAGTTTGGGTGATGGAGTTTTTGTGTCATCTTAGGTTAAATCTACAAACAATTGTTTTCGTGAAATGATGTTGATTTTTGGTCTCTTGGAAACCTTGGAAATGGAAGCTCTAGTGGAGGCCATGAATGTGTATGGTTGTTGATGATGAGTGAAGGAGATGGTGAATTGGTGTTATGCATTTGGAGGGAATTTATGGGAAGAGATTTGTTTGAAAATGGAATGAATTTGGATAAGTTTAGGGAATTCCAAATGTTGTTCAAGCATTCTGGGTAAAGATAGCTGATACTAGGTAAAAGAAGGCAAAAAGCAGTGAAAAATATTGTTTTACCCGTGAAAAGCAAAGGGCGGTCCCCTTAAAATTAAGGGGGCCGGCCATTGTGAATTAAGGGAGCCGCCCACTGTTAGTCCCATTTTTCACAGAAAAACTATTTTTCTCAGGATTTTTGTGAGGGTATTTTTGTTTTGGTGATTTATTTGCAGCAAGCCCTATAGAGTTTTATAAGCATATTTAATCTTATAACATATAATAAACACATTAAATCATGAAACCAAAATGGCATAACTAGTTGATTTAATAAAACAACCAAAGGTTTAAGGCATCATAGCAAATAAGTACCTAAAAGATAACCAACATATAAGTCTTTTAGAATATATCGGATGATCACCACGCAAGTTGTTAATAACATACACATAATCAAGTTAAAAATTGTCTTAAACTACATTTAGCCATCTAGTTCACTCCACTCCTATGTCTTCATTTCTTCTTCTTGCTAAACACTCCTTTTAGTGCCTTTCCAAATGACTTGAAACCTCTGCGCATCTCCTTATGCATTTCTTGCGTTTGGTTGAGCAAGGTGGTTTGTCGTTCAAAGAGAGTTTCATCGGTTTGTTCGGAAGCGGAAGGCATTTCGTAGTTTTGGTAGTTGAGTGGATTAAGAGAGTTAAGATAGGTGGTAGGAGATGGAGTACTTGCACGAGAAGTTTCAACATCATCATCATCATCATGTTGATGAGATGACGTGCCGTAATGATGAGAAGATGAGGATGAGACAGAATGGCATGCCTTGCCACCATCACTTCGAGGTCTCCGAGTTTGTTTAAGAGCAAGAGGACGCATGACTCGATCAACAATGTCATAAATGCCATTGTCGAGATGAGGATATACTTCCATGATGTGACGATAAAGACGAGTCAAGAACATACCGTATGGAAGATTGGCGGTTGGATTTGCTCTAGCACATTCGATTCGTTTGACAAAGAAGTAAGCAAGATTGTATTGTTCCTCGGCAACAACACAATACAACATGTGAGCAAGACAAGCGGGGAGATGGTCCCGATGTCCTCCTAGTCCAAACACATTCTCTCGAATGAGTTCTTCCCATTGCTTCATGTCGGGGCTTAGTTCCTTAGTGAGGATTTGATTTGGAGTGAGGGTGACGGTTTGACTTTTAATGGTACGGTCTACCATGACACGTTCCAATTCAAGAAGTCGACGAATATCGTCGGGAGTTGGAAGGTCGGTGGAATATGGTCCCTCGGTTTCTTGAGAATACTCAAGAGATCCAAGGTCCCACTCGTTGGTGAACACGGCTTGACCGTTGTAAGGAATTTTGAGGATTTGACCGAATTGGGCAAGAGTGAGAGTTATGAATTCATGTTGAATCATAAAGGAGATGACAAGATAGCCATATTCATCGGTTTGAACCGTGACTTGACTATAGAAATCAAGAATGAATCTTGGAACAATCGGTTCGTTGATTTTAAAGAGACAATCGAAGCGAATGTTTGTGAAGAGACGCTCGATGTTGTTGGATTTGTAGTAGGCTTGATCAACAACACGACCTTCGTGAATGTTGCGATTTTCAATGGATTTGTAGAATTTGGCAATTGTGGGGGAAATGCCGAGGATTTTGGATACTTTTGGGATGTAGGATTTGGTAAGGGATATATCGGTGGAAGTAGCTCTTGGCATTTTGTCACCTAAACAAGTTATCAACAACATAAAATGAAAAAAAAATTTATACTAAATAAAATGAATTTTAGTATAATGACAAATGTGGGACAAGGATTACTTCGACCAAAAAAAAAAAAACTAAGAAGTGATCCATATGTACCTTAATTTATTTACATGGTTTACATGACGATTACATTTAAAATTATCATGTTTTGTATGCGTCATTTTACATGACTTATGTGTTAATTGGACACCTACACTATATTAGCTTAACATATGACAATTAACGTTTAAATGCCATAGAGTCTTACACATTGATCTCGTCTTATATCTCCTAGAGTCTTCACCTACACATTCCCTTAATCATCATCTCACCTTATTCTAAATAATTCACTCTTTCGTCAAAGAAAAGTTAGATACATATCTAACATTCCTCCAAGTAGGTTTGACAACTTAAATATTTCATCTAAAGTATTCAAGTATCTTTAACTTGCCATCGCAAATGTTAAAGGTCATATCCGAAAGTTCATATTCAAGCCTTTTAACAACATATGTTAAAATGCTCTTCCCAAAGCTAAAAGCTTGCATCAACCTTCGCGTGACAAAGGTCTTACGAGTTTCTACATAAGTGGTTCATAGCCTCTTTAATATACACGACTTAAGACTAAGTACTTTCACTTCCGTTAGTCCTTTCCATTCTCTTAGGAATGTCACGATGTTTTATCGTCATGCTCACCTCATACACAATAAGGATAAAACATTATTGTTAGGAATTATTGTAAACAGACTTAAGTCTGGTAGACATAGTTAAGTCTGTCAGTATTAAGTTAAGTCTGGCAGTACTATAGTTAGTAATGGCCTTGTCTAGTTAAGTCTGTTTGTGTAACAGAATAGTTTTAATAGTTATCTTAGAGATATCTTAGGAGATATCTTAGGAAAGGATATGCATTATCATTTCACACGTTTGTAAAGCCCATTAGGGTTTCCTTGGTGTATAAAAGGAACCCTACGGCACAATGTTTAGTATGAGATTGAAATAGAATTCTAATAGAAATTAATAGCAAATAGCAAAGTTTTACATTGTGTTCTTCTTAGTACTTGTGTTAAGATTCCGCATTAGCACATAGTATTCATAATTATTGTCTCTCATATAGTTGATTTGGATTTATCCAAGTTAGCTATTGTCTTACAAAAGGCTAAACAGATCCAAGACTTTGGACCTACAAGTGGTATCAGAGCCTCTAGAGGGACTCTGAATAAGAAGAATCACAAGAACCACAAACAATCACTTTCAGATCTAGAAGGATGTCTCAACCTGCTAATGATGATTTCTCTCAACATCTTAGTGATGATAAAGCATCATACCATAAAGATGCATCAGACAATGGTACTGCAACCAATAAACCAAAACAACAACAACAATAACTCATTCCTACAACAACCACCATCTCAAATATCAACTTCCAATTCTGAAGAAGGAAAAGTATGATATATGGGTCTTGGAAATGGAACATTACCTTGAATATATTGACAATGATGTTTGGAAGGTAATTCAGAATGGAAATTCGAAGAAGAGAATCTCAACTGGAAAAGATGTTGTTGTTAGAGTACTTCCACCAGTATTTGCTGCAGAAATTCATGCTGTTGAAAAGGAAAGGAAGGCAAGAACCATCTTACTTATGGCCATTCCCAAGGAACATCTGAGAAGATTTCATGGAATGGACGATGCAAAAGAAATTTGGGAAGCCATAAGGACTAGGTTTGGTGGTAATGCAAATTCAAAGAAGATGCAGAAAGCTGTTTTAAAACAACAGTTTGAAGCATTTACTATATCAAGTTCAGAAGGGTTAGAAAAGGGATATGACAGATTCCAACAACTACTCTCACAATTGGAAGCTCATGGTGCTGAAGTATCTACTGAGGATGCAAATCACAAGTTTCTCAGATCTTTGCCCCCAGCTTGGTCAAATCTGGCAATGACAATGAGAACCAAACCAGATGTTGACACTTTGTCCATTGATGACTTGTATAATAACCTTAGGGTTTTTGAGCAAGAACTCACAAGTACCTCAAAATCATCTGCAAGTGCTCAAAATGTTGCTTTTGTTTCACACAGCAAGAGCAGCACTAACAAGGTTAAGTCTGGTCATACTGGTGCCTACAGTACTTATACTCCTTCTACTTCTTCAAACAATATTCCAGAAAGAGAAGTTCCTGCTGGTTTTGCTGATGAAGTTATTTATTCACTCTTTGCCAAACAATCTGAAGATTTGGACTTGCTTCATGAAGACCTAGAACAGATTGATGATGTGGACATTGAAGAGATGGACATAAACTGGCAGATAGCAATGATTGCTATTCGAATGAAGAAGTTTTACAAGAATTACAAGAAGAGACAAAAAAGAGAATTTCGGAATTCTGATGGAAACAAACCTGTTGTTTTGACAAAAAGAAAGCTGAATGTTTTAAATGTCCACAACACTAGTCTTTTGCTAGGAATACACATCCAAGGGGACGAAATGATGGAAAAAGAGAGACTCATTTTATCAAAGATCAATGAGCTGAAAGAAAGAGCAGAATCAGAACGTGTTGCTGACAATGGAGATGTGTTGACAATTGGGAGAACATACAGTATAGAAGAAAGAGACCAAATCATGCAACTCATGTCAATCAGGCTCAAATAATGAGGTATCATTATGTCAAAACGCGCATGATCCATATAATAAGCTTAAAACACTGTGTTGATGGACAAACTAATCATTAGGTGAACAATAAGCAAAAATACTTGCCTATTACTCTAGCTTTAAGAAATTATAAAGCTAAGTTGTTACTTTGTCAAAAGCGCTTTATCTCTAACCATGAAACACTTTACATTTCAGGCAAATGCAAAATATAAATGCAAAAATGAAAGCTTAAAAAATATAGTAGAATAGGAATGAAAGCTATAAAAGAAAAGGACCAATTGTAGAAAACATAGATTCAAGGAAAAATTCTTCTAAAAATCTGCTTGGAAATAGTTGATTCAGTATACTTCAAATAGTAAAGTGGCTAGGATAGAAATACAATCAAACAATGAGGTTTTAAAGCTATGAGGAAAGAAATGAATCATATTGTGTTTAGTGTCAGAAGAAAGTTTTCTACAAACCCTTTATACAGTAGATTTTCAAAGGACTGATAATATTAAAGGAGTTCCACATCCATTAACTGGGATCTAAACTCCTAAACCAACAAGATGAAATTGATGATTCATTATATGTATTATGGTAAAAAGGGACCTCAAAAGCTAAACTAGTGTCTCAATGACAAATTCATTGAGAAATTAAGTTTACATCAGTGACGAAATCAGTGCCTGAACCAAACCAAAAGAAGCTGACCTAGTTGTGTAACACAACAACTAATGTAAAAACTCCTAGGCAACCAATGAAAAAATCAAGGACACCTAAATTAAATGAAAGAATTGGAAATGAAATGATGGAATAGAAACTAGGAGAAGGTTTACCTTTCATCAAGAAAAAGTTTTTGTTTATGGAAGCCATGAAATTAACTTGATCAGAGATTGTGACTTTTATGAAAAGAAAATGGCAAGAGAGGCTGAGCTCAAGAAACAAAGGGTTTTTGATACTGGTAAAGGGGTGGTCAAACCAGTATTGAACAATGCAAACTGGGTTAATCATGCTAATCAATTTATTCCTAGACCAGTACAACTCAATACTGGTAGGGCAAATATTAATTCTGTTAGACCTAATGTTAATACTGGTAGGGCAACTTGTTTAATTTTTGTTAGGGAAACATGTTTAAATCTATCAGTCTAATTGTTAATACTGTATTTTTAATATTAATACTGTTAAAGCTAAACAACCAATAAATACCAGTAACTCAAACAGTTTTAGTCATGTAAGACCCTAGGTGAAGAAGTTTAATAAAAGAAGTAATTTTTCAAAATCACATTCACCTGTGAGAAGACCCATTGTTAGAAATACAGCAAAAATGGCTTATTCTCATGCTGTAAAAGGAAATTAGGGCACTGTTGCTAAGACCCCAGCAGGTTATAATTGGAGGAGAACAAACCAAAACTCCATTATATTAATGGATCCAACAATGTTAGAATGTAAATGTTAAAGGACCACAAGGCAGACCCAAGCCTGAAAAGGCCTGGGTCCCTAAGAGAAACTAATTTCTCTTTTTCATGTGCAGGATCATCCACTCAAGAACATGGAGGACAAGTAGGTGTACTTTGATAGTGGTTGCCTCAGAGGCACAGGAGCTGGTAACAGATCTACCTGGATGATTTTGAAGAATCAAGGGGATCTGTTACCTTTAGAGGTAGCAAAGGCTACATAACTAGTAAAGGCAGAATAAGAGTTGGTAATTTAGATTTTGATAGTGTGTCTTTTGTAAAAGAACTTGGGCATTTTAATCTTTTCTCAATATCACAAATATGTGATAAGCAGCACAAGGTTCTTTTTACTGAAACTGAATGTCTTGTTGTGTCTCCTGACTTAAGGAATCCTGAAATGAAAATTAGAGAAGCTTGCTTAAAGTCCCTAGGCACACAAAATGTACAGTTTTTGATATGAATACACCTTCTCTCACAAAAGATTATAGCTTATTGATTGCAAAAGCCAACATCAGACTGAATCTAAATTATGGCACATGGAGGTAGGTTATATAAATTTTAAAAACTTAAACAAACTTATGAAGGGAAACCTTGTAAGAGGTCTACCTTCCAAGGTTTTCAGAAATGACCATACATGTGTTGCCTGCCAAAAAGGTAAGCAACACAAGGCCTCCTGTAAGGCTAAATTAGAAAGAACAATCACTAGCCATAACACACCATTGCATATGGATCCTTTTGGACCGTACTCTGTAAAAAGACATTCAATTCCGCAAGTTATTGCCTTTGTAATTACAGATTGATTGTACCATATTTAGCTGGGTATGACTCTTTGGCTACAAAGATGAAACTAGTGCATCCTTCAGACTTCATATAACAAAATTGAAAACTAGCCTTAATCACAGGGTTTAGAAAATATCATTAGATCGATAATGGGCCCAAATTTAAGAATAGGATATGCTTTGAATTATGTAGGAACAAGGGAATAAAACACATGAGTATAGCAATGCCAAAACTTCACATCAGAATGGAGTTGCTGAAAGAAGAACAGACCCTAATTGAGCAGCAAGAAGCAATGCTAGCCGACTCACTTTTACTAACTACTTTATTTTGGCCAGAAGCAGTTAGTACATGCTTGCTATATCTTTAATAGGTAGCGATTGACTAAACCTCAAAACAAATCTCCTATGATCTATTGTTTGGCACAAACCAATTATTAGCTACATATAGACCTTTTGATGCCATGTTACCATTTTAGAAACTACTAAGTGGGCTTGGCATATGATGAAAGTGTGATATAAGGGTTTTCTTAGTTGGTTACTCACTAAATAGCAAAGCTTTTGCATGTGAGACGTGAGCAATTAAGTAACCAAAAAGTTAGAAGTAAATATTCAGAAAAATTTCTTGAAGAAAACCCAATGTAAATGGAGTAGTGTATAGATGGATGTTTGATATTGATTTAGCATACTGAATCTATGAAACTAAATTCCTGTTCTTGAGAAATCAAACTAACCACATGCAGGTACTTCAGAAGTAACTAACGAAAATAAATATTGCAGTTACACTACAAACTCTATGCAAATGCTCTGAAGAAGAAGAATGCGGCTGAGGAGCTTATATAAGTGTGCCTACAGCAGTGAGTCAAGGTTGGACCAAGGAAGTCTCTACTAATTCCAAAGGCAGAGGAGTTTTTTCACATAGCTTTCAAACCTTAAAAACATATAGAGAAGGAGGCTTAGTTCTACTGGCATAATCAGAAGGAGTACTCCTGTAATCTAGCTTTAGAAGAGAATTAAGATGAACTTATCTCAAAAGCATTTAAGGGAAAGCTACCAGTACTAACTCAGTTAATTCTGGTAATGGACAAGATAATACTCAACCTGCTAATCAAGATAATTCAGATATGCCAGAGCTCACAATCTTTAACAAGCCTCGGAAAGGGATTTTTGATGAGGCTTCTTATGATGATGAGGGTAGTGGTCTAATGATTTCAACAATTTACAACATAGAAGAAGTACCTGTTAGTCCCATTCCTACTCTTAGGAATACACAACTATTTACCCACAAGAGTCTAATAGGGGGGGGGGGGGGGGGGGGTGTGGACTGGGTGATCCTAAGCATCTGTGCAAACTAAAGCAAAGTGCAGCAACATTACAGACATATGCACTTTAAGTTAAGTTCAAAAGACAGCAAAGGAACAATCACTAAGATCAACCGCATTATTTGTTTGCTTGCTTCTATCCTCAGGAGGAACCTTCAAAAGATTTCTGAAGCTCTAAAGATGACAGTTAGGTAAGCACATGCAAGGGAATTGTTACAGTTTTTAGGCTGCATTAGGTAAGGGATTTAGTAGATCTACCTCAGAGCAAAGGTGATTGGAACAAAATGCGAGGTATACAAAACAAAGGGATGAAAGAGGATTAGTTTGTCAGAAATAAGGCAAGATATAGTCCCAAGTTCACAGACAGGAAGAGGGTAGTGACTATAAATGACGGTTTTTGCTCATGTAGCAAGAATAGAGCTTCAGGTTATTTTTACGCCTTTGCCTTCATTTATGGTTCATAGTACATACCAAATGGTTTTGTTAAAAGAGTGCATTTTTTATGGCACTATAGATAAGAGGGTGTATGTTTTCCAAGCCTCTTAGTTTTGTTGATACCTGATCATCCTAAGTAAACAGTTTATAAGGTTTGTCAAAGCTTTATATGACTACATCACAAGGCTCCCTAGAGCTTGTATCTACTCTATTAACATTTATCAAGAAGCATGGAATACAGAGGGTACCATACAAGACTTTATTGTTAAGAATGACAGAAGAGAATATCATGCTATTTCAATGTATGTTGATGATATCATTTTGGCTGCTACTAGAAATCTTGGTGTGATGAATTTGAGGCCTTGATGAAAGGCATATTTCAAATGAGTTCTATGGGTAAATTCATATTCTTTCTTGGATTGCAAGTCAAGCAAAAGACAGATGGAATTTTCATTTCTCAAGACAAGTATGTAGCAGACATGCTGAAAAAGTTTGACTTTACAAGTGTGAAAACTACAATAACCCTAATGGAGACCAAGATGCGTTGACAAAAGATAAGGAAGCTGATGAAGTAGATGTACACTTATACAAATCCATGATAGGTTCTCTCATGTATTTAACTGCCTCTAGGCTGAATAATGTTTGCATTATGGGCTTGTTCTCATTTTTAGTTACTCCCAAGACTTTCACACCTAAATTGCGGTGAAGAGAATCTTTGACAAAGTACCCTAAGGCAAACATTGGGCTTATGGTATCCTAGAGAATCATCTTTTGACCTGGAAGCTTTCTCAGATAGTGACTATGCTGGGGGCAAACCTTGACAGGAAATCCACAACTGGTGGCGTTTACAATCTTGGAAGCAATTAATACATGGCAATGCAAGAAACAAACCCTATGTCGACCTCTACAACATGAAGTTAGAATATGTAGCTACTGTAAGTTCTGTGACAGTATGTGGATTTCAGAATCAAATGTTGGTAATTATGGTTTCAATTTTCATGAATACCAAATCCACATTGAATATAATGAATGCCCCGCCCCAACACAATCTGCATTGAGTGAAGAATCCGGTGTTATCACTCCAAGAATAAATGCACAGTAGAGATCAGACACCACTTATAAGAGATTCTAATAATAAGAAGCTCATATGGGTGGAGAATTCACACAAACTTCAATACTAACGACCTTATTAACCAGAAGCTTTTGATGGACCAAGGTTCAATTTCTTAGTGGTTAATATTAGTATGATAAATCCATAGTTACATTTCAGGGGAGGATTAAATGAGTATAGTTTTTTTGTAATCTAGTTCATACTATTAGTAGAATAATTATGGTAAGGTTATCTTACTTTAGTAGTATTAAAATATAATAATTCTAGTAACATAGTGTTTTCGACATTAGTTATTGTATTATATTTTTGTTGTAGGCTTAACGTTTTTCAGAATACATGGATTGCATTGGAGCATGGATTAAAAGTTGAACTGTAATTAATATGTGTATCCAGCTGATGGTACTTGTTTAGCATTTTAGAAAATTTCATTTTACAAACCCAATTGGAGATTTTTAGTCCATCATATTTACATTGTATGAGTCCTAAAGTGTGTGATGCATTAATTTTGGTAGCATATCTTGCGACTTCTTTGATTTGTCCTTTCTACAGCGAGAATTATAACTTTTCAAAATTAATCTTTGATGGCATGGTGGCAAACCTGAACAGTAAAACTAAGTTTTTTTGATGTACCACACGATTTCTACAAATGATATGGAAATACAAACTGATAATCAAACTCCTAATTTGGCCTATTGTAATTGACCAAAAAGATTTTTTGGGAACATAAAAAGGGGTTTTTAGAGGGGTACCTAGACCTTTGTTGCCTGCAATGTTTCCAGTTGTTGCTGTAGATCAAAGTGCAGGACCAGCAGATCAAGTTGAGGATCAACCATCATCTTCTACACCTTTACCATCTTCATCTCACCCACCTGTGATATCTACAACAATTGCATCTGAACCTACACCTGTAGCTGAACCAACAACTCACCATACATCACCTTCACCTGAACCTGACTAAAGAACACACAGAGCACATCCATTTAGCAACCAATCACCTGAGAACACCAACCACTTCCACCTAGACAGGAGACTAAAGTTCCCACATCCTCAGGATCCTACTCACACCTCGGTGTGCCACAAGCAAAGAACTAGATAGTGTAAAAACTTACTTCACCTGGTTTTCCCAATTTGATCACAAATGTTGATATTTGGAGACAGAAACTCAAGCAGACTAAGCTGCCTTGAAACGAGATTGTACAGTTGGTGAAGAAGAGTAAAGAAACTGGAATGATAATCTCAAAGGCGACAATGTTTTCCTGACTCAGAGGAGAAGAACCAATAGGATCAGGGGAGGATAATTTAGGACATGATGATGATCCTTTATGTTCAAAAGAAGATTTTGTTAATCCTACTAAAACCTTTTCATAGAGGCTCAGGAAAAGAAATCAGTCTTACACTTCTGGAAGCACAAAAACTCTGTCAATGATGCTTCTCATAGGTCAAAGACAGTTGAAAAGGGTAAAAGATACAAGAGGAGAAAAGAGTCCAAGGGAAAAGACATTGATACTGGTTTTGAAGATATTAGTACTGGCTTTGAAGAAGTTAATACTAGCTTTGAAAAAGTTAATACTGGTGGCTTTATGAGTTAGTACTAGTAGTGGACCAGTTAGTTCTGCTAGAGCTAAAAGGGAAGGAAAAGTCAATGATTGTTGAAGAGACTCAAGCACCCAAAAGAACTAAAGAACAAATACAACAAGAAGAAGGCTAAGTCTTGCAAAGCCATAAGATTCAAACTCTAGATGAAGAGGAAACTTCCAACAAGGTTCATTTTGGATGCACTCTTAGCTAAAAGAATAGAAGAAGAAGAATTAACTGAGCAACAAAAGCAAAGAAACGCTCAAGTTCAATTTGAAGCTCAACACTACACTGAAGAAGATTAGGATGCCATTAGAGCTAAACTTGAAGCTAATACAGAATTGACAAAGAATGTGCTAGGAAAGAGTTGCCAGAAGAAAGACCTGCAAGAAATGGTAAAAACAGTTAGTGAATCGAAGAAAGAAGTTCCTTTGCAGAATAAGAGCTAAAGTATAGAAGAAGTAAGCCTATGACCCAATCACTGCTGAGGAACTACATGATGAATTATTTGAAGAATCAGGGGACATGGAAGCTTACACAGTTAAAGAAGTTGAGTTTTGAAGAAGTGAAAGAAATTGTGAAATAAGTTGGTCAAGCAGGGGGGGAGGAGTGGTGTTGACATCTTTTGTTCTAAGAACATAAAGCTACAAAGGCACAGTTGAAAAGATATGGAGAAGAGCTTCAGACAAAGATTTCAAAGAAACAAAGGATTGATGATAAAGATGTTTCAGTTGAAGAAAAAGTTACTGAAGTAAAAGAAGAAGAGCCAGTAATAAGAACAGGAAAAAGAAAGAAGCAAAAGGCTAGGAAGGGTATAAATGTTGACAAGAGTCCACAAGGAGATTCAGAGACTGATGAAGAAGAATTAATAGAAGCTATGAATCCTACTCCTTTGGATACAAAATCCAATATTGTGGCAAATTGGAAGATATTTCAACAAGGTAAAAGAAGCATTTATCAGATAATAAGAGCAATGGAAGATGATACAGTTTATGGAACGTTAGAGCTATGCTAAAAGACTTTCAAGAGAGGATATTTAATGAGCTATACGGTTTAGGTAATGCAAAGGTATGAGACAAATAGGCACTAAAAGATGTTTATGACAGGTACTATGAGTGATATCAGGACTATTTTTGATCCACCCTCAATGAAGATGCATGTTGGAGCTTAACACTACAACAAAAGATAATCAGTTGGAGGTTATTAATAAGTGTGAAGTACATTGTCTATCCTTGGAGGCATGCAGTATTTATATGTTAGAGCAGATCGGAAGATCCTCTGACAAAAATGCCTGCCAGTGATGCTTAAAAAGAAGCTTCTGGATGGAAAAAATGAATGAAGTTTGTTATAAACTTTGAAGATGATTGAAAGCCAAGCTGGTGTTAGAAAGTGATGAAGTTATCAGTTGCTGGAGTTATGTTGGAAACTATGGACTATAATGGAAGAGAGAAGGGTTTGAGTGTTGGCTAACCACCACACAACAAATGGTCATCAGTTCACCATGCTTAATAGGCATAAGGACTGGCTAGTCCAAAGCAAACGGCTTTGGTAAAGACTTCTCAAATCCGTTAATGGTTGACAGTTTACCAAAAACTGTATGGTTATCAACTCACCATATCTGTGTTTGTAAAGAGTTGGCAAGCCCACAAGGTTATGGCTTGTGGTAAAGGCTGTGGAAAATCCATTTATATGGTTGACAGTTTACCAAAAACTGGATGGTACTCAACTTACCAATGATTCACGTTCCAAAAGTTGAACTGGTTACTAGTCCACCAGGGTGATGTCATGATTCCACCAAAGGATTAGCTAGCCCAAGAGCAAACGGTTACTTGGTAAAGGCTTAATCAAATCCGTTGATAGCTGATGATTTGCTAAAAATCATATGGTATTTCAACTCACCATGTTTCATGTACTAAGAGTTGAAATGGTTATCAATGTACCATGGTTTATAAACCAAAACATTGCTACTCCATAGTTAATGGCTAACTGGTAAAGAGACATCAAATCCATTTAAATTTTTAATGATCTCCCCCTCGTCTCTAGGAAGTTAACACACCTGGAAGTGATGAGAATAGACTAAAACTTTATGATCTGATGTACATATAGTCAATGTTGTTGTCTATTTGTTGCTGAAAAGATTATACATGTAGCTGTGAAGTGTTGGCCATGATGTTTAAAAGATTTGATGCTGCAAATATCCTTAGTGATGATTTCAAGAGTTGCTGATAGAAGTCAAGAACCTGTTTATACAGGAAAATCATCATGTTGCAGTTCAAGAATAATTCCAAAGATAATGCTTACAAAATCCTCAGGAAGCTCATAATGAAGATACTCAAAGAAACTTGAAGTTCACAAGTGAAGATCAAGTTAGGGGAGGATTGTTAGGAATTATTGTAAACAGACTTAAGTCTGGTAGTTATAGAGTTAAGTCTGCCAGTACTAAGTTAAGTCTGGCAGTACTATAGTTAGTACTGGTCTCATATAGTTAAGTCTGTTTATGTAACAGAATAGTTATCTTAGAGATATCTTAGGAAAGGATATGCATTATCCTTTCACACGTTTGTAAAGCCCATTAGGGTTTCCTTGGTGTATAAAAGGAACCCTACGGCACAATGTTTAGTATGAGATTGAAATAGAATTCTAATAGAAATTAATAGCAAATAGCAAAGTTTTACATTGTGTTCTTCTTAGTACTTGTGTTAAGATTCCGCATTAGCACATAGTATTCATAGTCATTATCTCTCATATAGTTGATTTGGATTTATTCAAGTTAGCTATTGTCTTACAAAAGGCTAAACAGATCCAAGACTTTGGACCTACAATTTATCTGTTCGATACGTTTAGCACGCGTGATCTTAATAGAATCGTACAATTCCTTGTAATGTTGCTTAACCTTTTCATTCTCTGCCCTAAACAGTTCATTTTGTTCTTTAAGAACAGTGACTTTTTCGGTTAATTGAGTGATCTAAAAATCTAAGGCCCTGACATCAAGAGTACGTCTCATCACTACGGGTCTTCGCTTAATTAAAGATTTTGCATTCCTCAATTTTTTGATGGCGTTGTCCTCTCCATGAATGAAGCTATTAATTTTTCGATTAAAAGACTGAGTCAAATCAGGAGCATCTCCGAGCGGTGGTGATTGTTGTTTCCAAAATGTTCCCTTTAAAGTTTTTGATACTTAAATGTAACTTTTTTATTTTTTATTTAAGTGATTTACCTCAAGATTGGAAAAACGTTTTACTAATTCAGTGTGATCATCTTGTTGAACTTTATCACATAATTTAGAAAGCTCTGCTTCAAGTTCCAGACAACGTGCTTGAACAATAGTTGTGAGCAATCATGCATTTTCATGAATCTAGATATAGTAAGCCCAGAATTTGTTGCCAGATAAAACACTTCTTTAGACAAGCAATCAACAATTAAATTATCATTTGCAATGAGAAGATTTTTACGCTTAATCTAATCATGCTTCCTAATAACAACATTTTGGTCAACCTCAACTTCCAACTCTTCAAAAACTTCTTTCATGTCTTTATTCTCTTTAGGTGAGTACTGAGCCTTTTGAATAGCCCTCAAATGGTCTTAAGTGTTTTGAAAAATAGAATGACATTGGTGAATAGCTTTCTTCCTTGGTTTGTTCAAACCTCTTCCTCCTTCAGTGAGCCCTAGTGGTGTAATCTCCTTTTTTATAGGTTTTTCAAATTCCAAAAAAAGTTGTATAAGTGCAAAAATATTAATTTTCACTTGACTTTTTGTTGGAAGCACCCTAGGGACAAGCGTTTCATGTGTATTTGGAGGTACACCGTCAATGCTTTGATTGGTCTTGAAGCTGTGGTCTGCTCTTTGAGAGCTTCTGCTTTCATCTTGTTGAGATCCTTGGACAAAAATATCTGCTCAGGGGTCAATTGTTTATGTGGTGTGAAAGTCGCTAAATAATTCTCTTTCGAGTAATCACGTGGTGCAATCTTAACCTTCTTTTTCACACACTCTGGGTCTATCATTTTTTCATTCATTTGCTTTCTAGTGATCTCAGCTATCTCTAGGGTATCCTTAGAGTCGTGTACTATGGCCGGTCGTAATACGTTTTTGATTATTCCATGCCATTGTCCACATTAAAAAAAAAAAAGCAGGCTGAACTTGCCTTGCACGGGTGAGATATAAGGGGTTCGTGTAGCCTATTGCTACCTTCTTTTGTTCATCATAGTAAGGTTTTGTTTTACATAACATGTGAACTATTTGAAGAGACTGATCTTGTTTGAATAATCTATCATCGACCTTTTCTTTTAAAGCTTTCATGTCCAAAAATTCTTCAAGAAATTTATTTTCATTCTGTTTAAAATCCTTTTTCAAAGATGTAACTTCATCTACCATTGACTTGTTATGGTTAATGGTAGAGTTCAGTTGCAGTTTTACAGAATGAAGTTCCCTTTTCAAATTTTCTTCCTTAATATTGCGGTCAGTGATAACTATTCTTAATTGTTCATCAATCTTTTGTTCTCTTTCAGTTAATTCAAACTTGGCCCATCTTTTATATAGTTCATCTTGTTCCTTATATGTCGCAATTTCAACAGTCAATGATTTATCAACAACATTGTTCTGGGTTGTCACAAAGACACATTAGGCAGACTGTTTATGCATATCATTTAATATCATCATATATGCATCATTTGGTACAGAAGATACATTACTTTGTACAACTGGTAAAATTGCGTGTCCTTTATATACTGAGCAAACCGAATCATATACTATCACTTGTAATAATCAGTCATGTAGTAAGCAACGTAGTTTGTTTGTACATCGTCTGCATCTCGTATACTTCAATGATGTTTACCAAACAGCATCTAATAGTTTGTCATGGAGCTGGTATCCCAACCCCCCCCCCTCAGATAGAATGTCCGAATCATATGACGGGCTGGCTTCTTCATAAACAGGATCTGCGGATGAGACATTTGCCATGAACATAGTCTGTATAGTAAGAGCGTCATCAACATCAGAGTCAAATGCATCACAATCATCAGCTGGAAACACATTATCCACATTGAGTGCTAAATCTTGAATCGGTTGCTCATCCACATCTTTATCAACATCATTGTCTTGTCCACCTGCAAGAGACAGCAACTGCTCTTCATCCAATGCCACCCTATTCTCTTAAGCTTGCATCAGCAACATCTTGTCTTTGAAGTATTTTGAGTTATGTGGTCGCTTGGGCTGAGTGCAGTTGCTTGCTATGTGGCTATCCCATTGCAGTTGTAACACTTTATCTGCCTTGCTTGACCTGAATTTGCATTCCCGACTCTGTTCTAAGCTCCCCCATAACCAGCTGCACCTGTACCCCTTGCATTATTCCCCTGACCTCTATTTTCTTGACCCTAAACATTCTAAACCATAACTCTGCCGTCTTGAATTGTGGCTTGGTTCCTTGTATTTAATGAAGTTTTGAGTTGATTGTTAGTTTGAGGAAGGTATGTCTTGTATGATTGGGTGAGTAGGTCAAGTGTGTTGGTTAAGTTCTCAATTAAGTTTGTCCGTGGAGAGATGTCCTGAGTCAAGTTGAGTGATGTCAGCAAAGTTATTATGTGTGGGTGGGTGGAGTGGTTTAGATTGATTGTGATCGTACTGCAAATGTGAAACATTAAGACATCAAGGAGCGAGAGGATCAACATGGGTTAAGTAATCTTCCAACAGCATTTGTCTTATTGCATATGCCTCGTGTTGCCTTCAGATAAGCATACAGCTGATCATCGTTGAGTCCCTCAATCCTACTGTTTAGTTTCATTGTTGTTACGAATCTACCCCATACAGGCAACATGTTATTAACAACTTACAAATTCAACGAACATTCTGGACATGTCAACTGATGTTTTGCAAGGTCTTGATGACTGGCAAACCGTACATAATAGTCCGATGAAATGGTTTCTCTTCTTGGTGTGTTTGTGTACGTAAAGTGTTCCAAAGTCATCATACAGTTGTGATTCACGATCTTCTTTCATTAATTCAGAACCTTCAAGGAGCATCTTCACATTATCCCAAATGTCCTTTGCATCAGTGTAATATTGATAAGAGTGTACATTCCTTATGGTAAACCCTTTAAATAGGAATATTTGTTTTCCGGCATGTTAGCATCCTACCTATTCCTTATCTTCAGTGAAAGGTCCAAAGGTAGACACTCGAGCTCGTTCTAGACCTAGATGTAGGGCACTTCTCATAACCCCTCAGCAAGTCTGTTTTCCAAAATGTTCCAATCTAAAAGGGTCCTTCATCATCGAATTTAACGGATTGTCTACAATCATTCTCTACTTACACCCTGACAATACAGTCGAATAAAGTTGTTGCCAATGACCGCAAAGTCAGTCCTATCAAGCATAGTGGTCAAGGTATCAACCCGCGACACATTGGATATCTTCGAAAAATTAGAGCCATACTAATTGACACTTTGAAAATGATTAAGTTGATCGCGATTACAATGATTAGTCATATGTATGTTAAAAGTTGTGATGTTTTTGCGTTAACGTGTTTAGTTGTTTGATTGCGTTACGTTCTGATCTAAGTCTTGACAAAAATAGTCCAAATTCCAAACATGTAACCAAAAACCCTTAAATTAGTCTCGAAACCGCTACACTACAAACCGCTATGAAGACAATTATACCAAACAGCCTACCACAAACGAAAAATGAGTCCAGATGGTATTTGTTTCCCAAAAGACCTTGAGAAAAATCTTCAAAAACCTGTAACAAACCGCTATCTATAAACCGCTACTAATGGTAAACCGCTACGAAGTTAAACTGCCAAACCGCTACTAGAGTATATGGTAAACCGCTATGAAGAACCAAACCGCTACCAAGAAATGAAATTGGCAGAGGTTTGTTTCCTAAATCGCTATGAGAAAATGTCTTCAAAAACCTGTAAACTGCTACGGTATCAAACCGCTATGAGTACCAAACCTCTACTAGTAAACCGCTACACTAAAAGACAAATCGCTACTGACAAACCTCTGCCTAATAAGACAACCCGCTATTAGAAACAACAAACCGCTAGCACAGTGTACGACCCTGACAAACCGCCAGAATAGTGTACTTTCCTGATAAACCGCCAGAACAGTAAACCAAACCGCTACGATTAACAACAAATAGAATACCAAACCGCTGCGATGAACTACAAACTTTTACACCTTAAAACACCTAAAAATCACCCTTTTGAACGTTTTGACTTGGATTCTTGTGCACAAATGAGTACTAGAAGGATATAGCAACTACAAAAACATGAATTTTAACACAAGAAACGTAAAAATCAATGATACTCAAGAACAAGAGCTAAAACCTCCTAAAACTCAACTTTTGATCTAAACCAAGCACTAAAACGCACACACAAATGATCTAATCATCCCATGTTCTCTGATACTAATTGTAGGATATTGGAAATCATAACACAATGGAAGATAGATGGGTTAACCGAATCTTAGAGAGAGAAAATGGGAGAGAAAGCTTTCTAGTAAGAGAAAATGTAACCTGTATAATGAAATGACTAACCACCTCTTCCATGGCATGGAAGAGGCTTATATAGTGTCTTACAAACTGGCCGATAGGCCTTGGCATGGGCTTACATATTGGGTTTAATTACCCGACCCAATACCGAATGTCATACGATTAACTATTGACTACGAGCTATAATAAACGATAAAATACACGGGGTGACCGAGTCTTTTTCTAATATCTAACAATCTCCCTCCAAGGGAGGTCACCCCAGAAAATACTAACTTAAGCTCAGCAATCTTCTGATTGATCTTGTATTCAGCTCGTAGTCTTTGATTCTTCATGTGATATCTTGTACACAAATTCAAGACAAAGCAAAAAACAGTTGCATGGTATCTTTTCGACAACTTCATTCACACCTTAAGCTTCTTTCAAACAACGACTTAAAAGGAACTCGAACCGAGTGTGGATTCAAACGCGCATTTGCGACACTCTTTGGTCAAGATCTAGAGACTTTCACAAGCACAATGTTCCTAAACATGGATCAACTAGTAAAGCAACTTGACAATGAAGAATTTCAAGAGATTGGATCCATGGCTGCTTTTAAAGTACTCAAGACACAGTTTTAGATGTTCATCAAGTCACGGATTTATTTGGATGATGAATATGTTGTAATGACACGCAACTACTTTCTACAATACACTCAAATTGAGATTCGAGAATTCCGTGATACACTGATCCAACACATGGAATATGTTAAAAAGTCGATTGATAAAAGAGCACTACATCAAAAGATAGTATGCCAGCTGGGTGAATGGAAAGACCAGATGCTAGACACAGAAGAAAAGGTTGATACGGATGTAAATCATTGGATGCTAGTGTGGTTGACAACAGAAGCAGAAGTGGGGACCGAATAAAAGAGCAGGATTCAAGCAGCAGGATCATGGGAATGATGCACGTGTTGATGATGCAGATATCTGACCCATATATGATGAAGAGCTAATGGTTAAGGTACAAATGACTACTGAAATCAATGTCTTTGCTACAGGACAGCAGCATACTGAGCAACCTGAATACAATAATAAAGGATTCCGAGGTTTGCCAGAATGGTGAACAAGTCTAACACATGTCCTTGGACTGCTTAATTAACTAATAAACCAAAAAACTAAACTCTCAAATCAGTCCCTCGAATCTAAAAATATTTGTCTCAAAAAGACCATTGCCCAATTTCAAAAAGATTTTTTAATAATGGAAGCACATTGGGTTAATCTTGAACTTAAATATCAAAATCAAGCTTTAAAAGAAGGGCAACTATGGGTCAACTTTCGAAGTAAAAAGTAATGAAGCAAGATTAACATGATCCATAGATGTAATTGAAACAATTAAAATCGAATTGAACATAAAGTGGCTAAAGTACATAAGTGACAATGAGACTTGAAAAGGTTATTACAAGAACTATTAATTCTATCAAGATATCGAGTGCTATGACTATAAAACACACAACTTCTTGATTGCTGATTCGTGGCTTAGTATTATACTTATATAGGCAACCCTAAGTACAGAATCCCTTGACCGAATGCCCTTTGACCAGGAAAAGGGTCATATTTCCACAAATGGATAAATACACACGATAGAATTCAATGATAAAAAGATTCGGAAGGATATTCCCGGGTGTATGTCCAACGAGGCTGCAATTGAAGGTAATCCTGTTTGATGAGAAATTTGAATGATGGAGAATATTTAGAAGATGATGAAACACTGATATATTACAACTAAGAGTAATAATATAAACTAATTTATTCTATGGGAAACAGATATAGGAAAGGGGATCTTAAAAACTACGGGAAACAAAATTAGGTATAGGGAAATTCCTAAAATTATAATCTTATACTAAAATACGGGGAAACAGAATCAGGTATAGGGGCAACCTAAATACTAAAAATAAGAAAATAAATGCAAATTAAATTAAAAAATCAAATTAAATTGCTAATTAACTTCATTTGAAAATAAAAAAAAAACTAGAATTAAGACGGATGTCGTTTGACATGACTAACACGATTAGAAACCGGTTAAAAACGATCGGTAAAAGAGGGTTCTAAGACTGAATTATTTATGAAAAATAAAGCCTACACTAAATTTTATATTTTTTCCTTAGACACTAAATGACAAAAAGAAAATTTTATCCAAAAAGAAAAAATATATTAATATAAATTTATTAAATTTTTCTTATTTTTTAAGATTAATAACTTACAATTAAAACTAAGAACTACGAAAGACCAAAACATAAAAGTTAAATAAAAATTTCTGAAAAAATAAAATTAATAACAGAACACAATTTAACAATTCTAAAAATATCCAAAATGCCCAAATTTTTATTAATAAATTAAAGTAAATACTCAAACCTACATACAAACATCCTAACCTCCCCACCTTCCCTATCCCCCATTCCCAATCCCCCCCCTCCACCCCTCTCACCCCCCCCCCACCCCCCCCCACCCCCCCCTATCCCCCCCCCCCCTCCCACTCACCACCCACGCCCCCCTCCCCGTTTACCTGTGGAAAACCCTGACGCAACACTCCCCCCCGGCACTCGCGCGCTCCAGTCTCGAGCGCCCACATAGTGCATATTAAAAACTCGTTGGAACATAACTATGGCCACTATAAAATTGGATTTACATCATAAATGTGTCTCCATGACATACCAACCGTTACAAAAATGCGGTCCAATTAGTGATTATTTGTAATAAATAGGTCATAAAAGAAAACTTGTTGAAGGGCTTATGGGGAGGATATTGTTGTTTTTTTGATTTTTAAATAATTAATATCCCACTATCTTTTATTATTAATATATGTTTTTTATTAACAAAAAAAAATAAAAAATAAAAAAAAATAAAAAACATAAAAAAAAAAAAAAAAAAAAAAAAAAAAAATAAATAAAAAAAAAAAAAAAATAGCACCAAGTGCCTAGATTTTATCAATAGTAAATTAATAAGCTCAGAAATTTAAGCAAGCTGGTTAAAATGACAGAAGAAGCTTAAACAGGTCTTATGGCTTAGTTTTCTTTCTTTTGGGGATTTTTATTTTTTTTTTTTTTTTTAAGGCTATCTTGCTGCATAATAAGCCTAACAACTATATGGAAACAGTTAATAGGGAGTGGGGGTGGGGGTCCTAAATAAGCTAAAAAGTGGTTTCTTAGATAGAATAAATAAGGCCCTCTTACTAAAATAATATAGCTGGGGAATGGAAAGGATATGATGATAAAAGCATTTGCTGGAGTGGCAGATTTAAAAAGTTAGCAGAAAAAAAAATAGTAGACTTTTGAGCTTCTTATATTAAGTTGCCTTAATAAGTATCTAAGGGATTAAGGCTGAATAATAACTATAAGGATTAAACCTATAAGCTATGTTTAAAACATCAATATAAGTACAACTATGGCTTAATATTAAATAAAGCTTAGAAAAAGTTGGGCTATTTTATGGTGCTCACACACAAGGGGAGGGTTTTATATTTTATTTTTTTTTAATTGTAGGTTTTTTTTTTTTAATTTTTTTAATATTAGTAAAACAGGGTTTATAAGGGGCTTTTCATGTTAAGGGGCTTTTTCTTTTTTATCTTTATTCCAATAAGCTCATGTGAGCTTTTTACCTAAATCACCCAAACAAAGATTAAAAAGGGATGTAAATGAGTTTTATATTCAAATTTTTGAACTAATAAATGGGACTAAATCATGCTGATATTAGGACTTGAATTTGGCACTTTTCAAAGAAATGGTATATTAAACACTTAAAATTACTTGGTCATTTGGTTATGACAGAGCAAGAGGTTCTTTTGAAAAGGCTTTATCATGGCTATAATAAGCACAGAAGATGTATGCTTAAGTCTATGTTTAAACAGCTTAAGCTATTTACCACAATGTGGCTTATTTAGATTTTTGACAGTTGATCATTTCCTATAGGGATCTAAAAAATCTATTTTTTTTTACTTAAAAAGTCTTGATTTAAGCTAATCTAAATAAGCCCACCACTCTGCAAGTGGCTGAGTTGAGTATGACACTATTGAAACACCCATTTGACCCTATTTTGGGGTTTAAACCAAACACCCCCTTAATTTATTAATTTCGGGCCTCCTTTTTAGCTTTTTAAATGAAACTAAAGGGTTAAAAACAAGTTTAATAGCTGTGATTAACAACTTTTACACGTTTTTATATAAGTTGGTACAGATTTAAAGGCTTAAATAAGACTTTGCACTTTTGACAATAGCAATTTCACAAAAAAAACTCTTAACTTGTATTAAAGCTGGAAATATTACAACATAAACTTAAAATAAACTGAGTACAATACTTTTTAAGAAAACTTAACTAAATTTTACACTAAGAAAAGGAAAAACAGGGGATGGTGTCTTCGGCTTGGTCTTCTTTTCTTTTATACAAGTCCCAAGAGGTGTCTTTGGTTTTCTCTTGTGTTAGTTGTGTGAGTAGAGGCCTTGCACACTCTTTTGACCCTTGGATCCTTTTGTGCTACTTAAACACACCATCTCAGCCATTGGGGTTGTCGGTTTTATGAAGATTGCCAACATGGCACTTCATAAAGGGTTGGGGTGCGGGTTTTTTGTGTATTGCAAACCTGGAAAAGAGTACTAGAGGGCATGGGGATGAGCTAGAAACCATGGGAGAGGTGGTTTGAGTTTTGGCGGTAAAGTGGTATCGAGTACAGGGTTGGTTCGCGTTTAAAAGAAAAGAATGGGGAAGGTGCAAAAGCACCCCCCATCTTTGGTTCTCTTTTCATTCTTTCTTGGCCCCATTTGCAGTTATAAACTAGTTTGGAAAGTGACAGATTTGGTCCCCGCGTTTTATAACAAAAGAGGGTTTAAAAGAGTTTTGGTAAATTGCAAAAACAGTCCCTGCTGTTTATAATTAAAAGAGAAATAGAAAGGTTTTGGTAAATTGCAAAACCAGCCCTTGTGTTTGTATTTTTTCATTTTTCTTTATAAAACAACTTTTAAAAATGACAATTTAGGTCCTTATGTTTTATAAAAAGGGGTTTTGGGTTTTGTGTTTACAATGGCTGAGATTGGCAGTAACTGGGCAAGGATTGGGCCTTCAAAGTCTTCACAGTCTTTGTCAAATGCACACAAATGGGCTGTTGTAATTGATTGAGGGCCCATTTGGTCTTCACAGTCTTCATAATTTATACTATTGGGCTTTCCAGGCCCATCAAGATGGGTTAAGCTTGCATCCAATTGTATTCTTCAGTTTGGCATTCGGTTTGACTGCTGATCTTCTGTATCTGACTCTGCTTTGGCATTTTTGGACTTTGGCCTTGATTTTGCACAGTCTTTTCCATCCATGCTCAGTTTTGTCATTTTGGTTGGTTTTCTGTCTTTTGTATGATATCCACTTCCTGCAATATATGCAAAAACAAACATATATTTGGCAGTTTTTTATCTGGTTTTTTGGTCATTTAAGCTCGTTTTCTTAGAGGTAAAAGATATGTGTAATTACAGCACCATATCAAAAATCCCCAAACTTAGGTACTTGTGTTCCTACGCAATGTTTTGAAGTAAACATGTAAGCCACGTTTTGTCACCATTTTCTGAAGTATTTACACTAACTACAACTAATATTTTTGGATTTTCTCATTTTTTAACAAGTTTGACTTTTCTTCTATTTATTAATACTGGGATTCATAGAATGAGAGAAGCTGCCAGTAGAAGTGATTACGGATGTCCTTACGAGATAAATTCAGCGTCCTCGATTTTTTTTCACAGTTCCAAGCTTAAGCAATTTAAACAAGATCTTGGTCGATATAAGTCTATATGTTAAGCCCTCATTCTTATGACTTGTGAATTTTCAACCCCAACATGGAATACTACGATTGAATGTGTGGACTCATTTTTTAATGTTTAACCATAGATCAATTTATTTCATAGTCATTATTCAAGATGAATCATGTCTCAAAGGCAACAACTTATTAAGACCTTTTGTAACTTGATTTCGATGATTTAAACTTTAGAAACTTTTTGCTACATTTTCAACTTCATAATCACTAAGTTCTTAAAGCTAGGATGTGTTGCTTAGTTTTGAAACCCTACTCGTGGTTAACGAGTGTAGGATATCACAACATACGACCGATTGTTCTTAGTTTGAAAACCCACCCGTTGTAGGTAGTGGGAAATAAATCAACAACTTATATTCCTAATAGGGCTAAGGATTGGTGTATTAGTCTTGAAACCCACCTAGACCTTTCTTCCAAGTGAGATATCTCACACACCAATATCCCTAGAAGTTAAAGACGTCTTAGTTTGAACCCCCACCTCGTTTGCTAGCGTAGTGGGATATCAGACACATCTTTTTACTTGCTCCATAATATCAAACTGCATGCTTCATTGGCAAATTTTCCATCTTCATGCATTTTTAGCATTCCATTTCAATTCATGCTTCTTTTGGAATTTATACTTTTAAATCACTATAAAATCTCGCTTTTGACAAAACTCAGTTACAAAATTTGGACGCATTTTCTGAAAAATCGATTGACTTAGTTGAATTAAATTGATTACGTATGATTAGGTGATTTAGAAATTCACGGGAGAAGAAAACCACATGTTACTCGTATATAAGTTTTTAGAAGAATCTTGCTTTAGCAATTTAACTTTTTTACTCTATATTTCTCGTTCTTCATATTTTTAAAATTCTAAAGCGTGTAGAATTCGTGAAAGCTTGGCCTAAAGGAACTAGCTAGGGTCAATCACGCCCGATCTAGTCAAAAATTATTCTTATTCTACCCAAAGAAAAGCAAAACTAGTGACAAAAACACTTATCTATATTTTTGAAAAATTTCAATTTTGTTCATTTTTTTGGTATTTTGGTGGTTTAAAAACGGGTTTACGTTATAGGTAACAATGCTGAGGCAACATTCAAATCGAAGATACCCCCACCCTCCCCCCCAAACTAGAACTAAACATCGTCCTCGATGTTTTGAAGGGTATTACATTAATCTAAGGCCATTTATGAGGTATGCCAAAAGATAAAACGTTAGTCGATAAGATTAGGATATCGGATTCCCAAATGAAGCTGAGGGATGTCGAATACTCTGATGAATGACAATGAAACTGAGAGTCTTCACAATCCGGCAATTCCCTGGACAATAAACAATAACAACAACATGGAAAACACGGGTAATGGAAAAGATAAGCTATTTTACACAACAACAACACTTATTTATATTATAACTATGGATAAGCATGGGGTGCCTCCCACGAAGCGCTTGTTTAGGGTCGCGATGCTTGACCCATCACAAGGATTTATTGATCCTTGGGGAAAGTTTGGAGATCTGGAACTACCAAGTGTGGTACGTTCCCTCCAAAGTAATGCTTGACGCGATGACCATTCACTTTGAAATTTGGCCCGTTGGCTTGAGAAAGCTCAACAGTGCCGTACGGAAATACTCTAGTGATGGTGAAAGGGCCATTCCAACGGGATTTTAGTTTGCCCGAGAAAATCTTTAATCTGGAATTAAAGAGGAGGACTCGATCACCAATGTTGAAAACACGGTTTTTGATCTTGGAGTCATGGAGCCTCTTTGTTTTGGCCTTGTAGATCAAAGAGTTCTCATAGGCATGATCACGAAGTTCATTTAGTTCATTGAGTTGAACTTTCCTTGTGTCCCCGTATATTTCAGGATTGAAGCTTTGAAGTTTGCTTGCTTTAACGTCCCAGTAGGCTTTGATGCTCAAGCTCGATCGGAAGATGGCATGCCTTACACATACAAAGCTTGTAAGGAGTACCACCCGCATGGGTGTTTTGTGAAGCTGTGCGGAATGGCCCATACGTGCATCATCTTGTTTGTTTTCCCGACCAGGGGCAGGTTTTCACCTATGGTCCTTTCAAGGATTCTTTTCAAGCCACGATTTGATACTTCCACTTGCCCACTTGTTTGTGGGTGATAAGCGGTGGAGAGACGGTGAGTAACTCCATATTTCTGCATGACCTTTGCAAACTGGTCATTACAAAAATGGGTTCCGCGATCACTTATGATTGCACGGGGAGCACCAAATCTGGCGAAGAGAGATTTCAGAAATTTGCAAACTACTCGGGCATCATTGGTGGGGAGCGCTTTCGCTTCAACCCATTTTGACAAATAGTCGACTGCCACGAGAATATACTTGTTCCCTCGTGAAGACGGGAACGGGCCCATAAAGTCGATGCCACAATTACAAGATTTCACAAACTTGGATGGGTTTTGAGATATCATCACGTTTGTAAAGTTTTCCTTGACGTTGGCTACGGAGTCACAGTTCTATGACAAACTCTGTTGGGCATCTTTAATAGATGGTGGGCCAGAAGAAACCGGAGTCAAAGATCTTTTGGCTGTGAGGTTTCCCATGATTTTGTCCCCCGGTGGGTTTCCATTGTGGCAAGCTGAGGAGAATCTCAGAGCTCATTGCCGTGCACACATCGCCTGATCACTTTGGATCCGCTCAAATTTTAAAACAAGAAGGCGGTCGTCCAGAAATTAGTGTTTAACATTCTTTGAAAAACTTGTTTTTCTGCTGGGTTGACGTGCCTTCACAAATGAACTTACCCGCGTAGGTAATTTGCAAAGTCGGCAACCACGGGTTCTAGAATCTCCGAAAGGTCACCATATTTAACGTTCTCAAGGGGGGCTTTTCCGTGGGGGGGGGCCCTTAAATCTACCCTGGAGGGGGGGCGGGAGGGGGGGGAAGGGGGTAAGCCAACATATGACAGTGGTGAGGGTGAAGGTTTTTCGGCGGGTCGGGCGAATGGGGTCAATGGGTGGTGAGCGGGATGGAACGGATATTTTATTTCATCTAGATTTTCTTATATTCCATTCCTTGGGGGAGCGGAGGGGGTTTTATTGGAAGAGGGAAGGGGGGGGGGGAAGGGGAAAGGAAGGGGTTGGCGGGGGAAATTTATTAGGGGGGGGGATGTGGGGGAGGGCGAAGGGGGGGTAGGTTTCTTCCCCCGCGATTTTTATTTCTTTTATTTACGAATCGGAAGCGAGAGAGGGGAGAAAACTTTCATTTTATCTCTTTAGGTTTCATTGACGTTTTCATACGGGTTTTCCAATATGCGACAGTATGATCGGCTGCGAGGTTCCTCTGCGCCTTTAGTATCAATAACTTTTGAAGCTCAAATTCTTGGTGGAGGTGAAACCATCGGAGCAATCTCGGGCCTTGGATCCTTTTTGGCAAAGAGATAACTTTAAGGGCGGAATGTCCGTATGCACTTATGCTTTTGTTCATGATGAGGTAAGTCCTGAATTTTCGAAGAATACACTATGGCAAGTTCAATTCTTTTTCAGTCAGTAGTGTAGTTCGTTTGTGCTTCAATCAAGGTCATTACAAGCATAGTGGATAGGCCAATAAATGTTTCTCAGGCGTTGCCCCAAAACTGCTTGCTACCTATGTGCGAATCGTTGCATCGCACATAAGTCAAATGGAAATGGTCCAGTTTGGAGCATCAAGTTGGAGCTTCCGTAAGTTATCTTCAATGTTTAGGAAAGCTCGAATGCCAGTCTTCGGAAAAAGATGAATGGAGTATTCTCTCAAGGACGATGGGTCATTGGCCGGGATATTTTTGAGAAATCTTGAATGAACCGCCGGATAAAAAACCGGCTATGACCGAGGAAAAACTCCTAATTCCTTTGACGGTGTGGGTATGAGGTAATTTTGCAATGACATCGATTTTGGCACTTTGTCACCTCCATCCCTTTCTTAGAAATCTTTATGGCCGAGGACAATGCCCTCTATGACCATAAAATGGCTCTTCTCCCAGTTAAGACTTAAGTTGGTGTCTTCACACCTTTGAAGCATCGTGGTCTTAACAGTGAGAGGCTAGTTTTTGGAAAGAATTTCCCAAAGACCGGAGAGTCGTCCCATAAAGGACTTCCATCTTCTTCTCAACCAATGTCATGAAAGATTTGCTAAACATACATCGTTGAAACGTGCCTGGAGATTGAATAAGCCGAAAGGCATGCGGACGGTAGGCAAATGTTCCGTTCTATGGCAAGTAAAAGTAGTCTTTTTTGATCACGGGGTCAATGGGGATTTTGGAAAGTAACCGGAGAAACCATCGAGGTAACAGTAGTATTCAATTCCCGCTAATCTCTAAGCATTTTGGTCCATGACGGTAGAGGGAAGTGGTCTTTGCGGGTGGCTTCATTTAACTTACGATAGTCAATGCACACCCGCCATCCGGTAACCAAACGAGTTGGAATCAACTCATTTTCCTCGTTCACTACCACAGTTATTCCTCCCTTCTTTGGTACACAATGTACCGGGCTAACCCAGGGACTGTCGGAGATAGGGTAAATCAATCCAGCTTCGAGAAGTTTTTCAACCTCCTTTTTAATAACATCGTGGATTTTTGGATTTACTCTTCTCTGATGTTGGACCGCCGGTGTGTAGTCCTCTTCCATAAGAATCTTGTGAGTACAAAATTTGGGATGATTACTGAATGTCAGAAAGTTTCAAGGCGAGAGCTCGCTATGTGGGACTTTGCACCTTTTATGAGAGCGGATTTTTCCTCATCATCCAATCTCTATAGCATAATGACGGGCCAACTTGTTGTCGCCCTTCCAAAAAATGCATACTCGGAGATGGGGCGGCAGTTCCTTGAGTTACTCGGAGGTTCATGAACGGAAGGTTCAATGGTTTTAGCTTCACAGAGTTTGAGCTCTTTCCTACCTCCAGGCATATATTGTTTATGATTTGGGAGTGGGGGTGGTGGTTCACTGTTCAAAATTGCTTCTAGAAGCAGGATGTCCCCCTCAGGATATAGTATAATGGCTTATATGCTGGCATCCGGATCATCTGATTATAGACCAAGATTAAGAGTCGGCTTCGTAGAGAAGCAGGAATATCACTATCCCCTAATGGAGTTAGGTTAGGAGTAAGAAAGTTAGCAACAATTGGTATCATAATTCGGAGTGAAATTTCCACTCGTGAATTATATCAGTTAAAACCAAGAACTTCTTGAGAGTATTACTCACAAGCCATATCAATGACCGTCATCTGTTTGCCGTCAGGTGAGGTTGTAATTGGCCCGAGTATTGTCGAAGTCTGATCCAAAAATTGGTAAGTGATGGCTTCACTTCCTATTCTAAGAGTTAATTCACCCTTGTGCACATCAATCAAAGCACGACTGGTCTTTAAGAAGCACCTCCCGAGAATTAAAGACTCGAGGTCTGGGCTCAAAATCTACACCACAGTCGGCTGGAAAGTGAATACACCAATGTTAACGGAGTAGGTCGTTTGCAATTCCCAGTGGTTTAGATAATTGATCGATCCGCAAGTTCGAGCGTCATGCAAGTTTGAGTTAAGATTAGGAAGTGTAAAGCTTTTCCAGACTGAAAATGGCATTAGATTATGCTAAGCACGAGATCGGCTACAATTGCTAAGCTTTAAATTCCATCCCTGGAAATTCTCCAGAATACAGGAAACTTGCCGGAGGTCTCCATGTTTTCTGGGTAACTTGTTCAAAGATGACGTCGTTCCGAACAATGTTCATTCATCGAAGTTCGAGCTTGACAGGGTTCATTGGAAGTTCGAGCCTCTTCAGTAAGGTTTCTCTTTATTCCTAATTAAGGTTCTCAGTAGTCGAGGCGTAATTTGGGCATCACAAAAACAAGTGCATCAGTAAAGTAATCTCGAAAATCAATCTTTATTGATGTTTTCTTAGAATTTGGTCGTTTTGTTCATTAGCTTGTTTATGGACTCTTTTCATGATCACGCTTCGAGGATATGGAATAGAAACTGAAGGTTAGTGTTTGGCACGGGAGCAACAAAAGGAGCAACAATGGGCTCAAAACTGGAGTTGTGATGGTTCAAGGACTACCGGAGGTTGGACGGTGCGTACTTTGTGGGCAAGAAAGGGTTTTTGCACTTGGTCCTTTGTCACCTGCGTTATTGGCTTCACTACTGAGAAGTAGGAATTGGGGTCCTTGATATGCAACACAGCTTCGGGTAGTGATACCCTTTAAGTCTTCTCTAGGGTTAGTAACTGTGTTACCAGGGAGTGTCCCTGACTCCTGAAGTAGAAGCGGTGTTATTGGCAGTACAAACTTTAGCCACATATCAGTCAGATTTGCCATTTGTTTATTCAATTTGTTTGTTTCGATTTGCATGCTCTGGACCCTGGTTTTGGGAGGTTATTTTGATGTTTCTCATGATAGCATCATTAGCCTTGACGTAGTTGTCAAAATCGTCTTGGTGACACTGTGTGTCTGTGGAACGGATGGGCTTTATAAGTGGAGGAATGATTAACCTGGGGTCTATGAAGTTGTTCTGACTGAAAAAATTGGACTGGTTTTAAAATTTCAACCTCTGTTTGGTTGAAATTGCTCTCCCGGTTTTGGTTCTAGTTATTCCCCCGATTGATAATTGTTAGCATATTAGCTGAGAGTTCTGAACGGGTGGAAAACCTGGGGTCTTAATATGATTTGCAACCATTTTGAGGTCGAAAAGTGGAGCTTCTGGTTGTAATTAGCTGCAGCGGCTTGTGACACATTACTCAGAATTTGTATTGGGTCCTGATTAAAACGTTGCCATGAGTGGCTGGACAGTTCTGTGAGAATGGGCACCACGAAGTAACACAACTTAGACCTCAACTGCTTTGACCAGGTGCGGAGCTGGGTGCATGGAGACCGTAGCTTGGTTTTCTTGTCTAAGAGCCAATGCTCGGACAATTATCTTAAGTTCAGCAACATCAGATGAAACAGTTGGGTGGAAGAGTTTGTATTACCTGGCAAACAACTGCCTTAGCTCGTGTTTGACGACTTTGGACTGCTCTTCGATGATTTTTAACATTCTCGCGAGGCATTTTGTCCAAAAAGTTTCCACCTGCTGCGGAGTTCACAAAATCTTAATCATTATTTTTTTTTTTTTTTTTTGTTCAAAGCATTTACAGTATGTATCAAGTTGAGCAATTCTGGATTCCATGGTGTGGAATGCCCTAGTAGATCATTTGAACGAATCCCCAAGCCTCATAAAAACGATTCATCGAAACCTTTGCTGAATTCTTGGTGTCTATTGCGAAGATTCGTCGTTTTTTTAGAGGGAGGAAAACTGAGTTGATGAAGTTGGATACAAGATCGTCCCAAGTTTGAATAGTCGAGGGGGGGTTCTTTGTCTTCTAGCCTATTCGGGCTGCTCCCTCGATAGAGAATGGAAAATGCATAAGCTTAATCGTAGCACATTGGAACATGGGGCCCTCTTGTGGAGGTGATCTTGTCGTTGAAGAACGGATTGAGCATTGCGGGTTTCTTTGTCATGACCGAAGGAACTGTTCTGTTCTGGACAAGATTGATTAGCCATGCCTTCCAGCTCGAATTGTTTGGCCACAATTTCAGGATTAAGGATTGCGTTCCTCGTTACCCTCGGTGGGTGCTTGGAGCAATTGAGCCATAGTTAGAGGGTTCTGCATAGGCTCTACGGGAGGATATTCCTCCCCCATGAAATGGGTATTCTATTACGAAGAGGTTCGATAACAACTGGCGGTTCTTCTGTGTAGAGGGAGGATGCTGCTCACGGGACTGAGATCGATGTGCGTATGCACAAATGGAAATAAAAAAAAAAAAAGAAGTTACACCTAATTTTTTTTTGGATGTTTGATTTAAAATATATTCACAATCTATTTTAAACGGGACAGAGATAGACAACTTAAGCCAAATAATCATCTTACTTCACGGTTAGCTTCAGAATGAAAATCGCCACTTAGGTTTGAGCGGACGAGTAGAATAGCTGCGAAGCGTATTTCTCTTTTCGGGGTAGTAGTTCCTAGGAACAACCCTTTCCATATATACCCTAACTTTTATAGTTTGTTAATCAGAATGAGTTTGAGAGCCGTATATCGTAAGTGACACAGAAGGCAAGTTTTAAATCTTTGGTTCGATTGGGAACTCAGTAGTTCACCGGAACTTATTATGATAATACCTCAGTTGAGAATATTATATTTTGGTATTTTACCAATTAGTGAATTTTAATTTTTATGGACAATTTTTTTTTTTTTTTTTTTTTTTTATATGATATGTACTAATAAAAAGAAAAGAAAAATATTTTTGTGTTTTTTAATATGATATATTAACAATAAGACAAGTTCAGATCAAAGTTGGATAAAAATCGTAGCAAATGCCTCCCCGGCAGCGGCGCCAAAAATTGATTCGTGATATAGTACGTATATAAAATAACACAAATGCAAATCTCAACCAAATGCCCTTAACCAAGGCAAAAGGTCAAAATCTACACAAAGAGATTAAATATATAAGAATCAATTATAAAAAGATTCCGGAAGAGATATTCCCGGGTCGTATGTCCCAACGAGGCTGCAATTGAAAGTAATCCTGGTTTGATGAGAAATTGAATGATGGAGAATATATGATGGAAACACTGATATAATTACAACTAAAATTAATTAAATAAAACCTAATTTAATCTACGGGAAACAGATATAGGAAATGGGGATCTTAAAAACTACGGGAAACAAAATTAGTTATAGGGAAATCCTAAAATTAAATCTATACTAAAATACGGGGAACAGAATCAGGTATCGGGAAACCTAAATACTAAAAATTAAGAAAATAAATGCTAAATTAAATTAAAAATCAAAATTAAATTCTAATTAACTTAATTTGAAAAATAAAAAAAACTAGAATAAAAACGGAGGTCGTTTGAATGCTAAACGAAAAGAAACGGTAAAACGCACAAATTTTATAAAAAAGAAAAATATTTATTATTAATTTCTGATTTTTTATGAATTTTTAAGATTTATAACTAATTAAAAAATAGAAAATAGAAAAAGACAAAAAATAAATGTTATAAAAAATTCCTGAAAAATAAAACTAAATAAAGAAAATTCTAACAATTCTAAAATATAAAAATGCCCAAAATTTGACAGTTTACTAAAAGATAATTAAAACTAATTAAATTTTAACCTAAATTTAATTATTTAAATTAAATAAAACTAATGCTGTTACTACTAGGACCTATACTAGGGAAAAGCAACAAGGACAAACGGGGAAAAGAGTTAATGACTAGAGGCACTAACAATGTTAACAAAGAAACTGGAAATTACACAAATGGTCCCTGAAAATGACCCCGATTGACAATGTGGGTCCAAACAGCTTATTTTTGAAAACTTATAAAAGCAAACTTATTAAGGGGCTTAAGGGGAGCATTTTTAATAAAAGCACTTATGTCTAGATCTCCATGAATAAGCAGAAAAATAAGCTTTTTAGGCCAAGACAGGACTTAATATGACTTAAACAGCTGAATTTTTCTTCGTTTTGGGAGTTTAAGCTGCAAAAATAAGCTTTACATACTAATGGGAAACAGTTATTAGGGGAGAGGGGAGTCCTAAAATAAAGCTTTGTAAACTAGAATAAGTCCTAAAATAAGCTGAACTAATATAAGCTAATTTAAACAGTTTATAAAAGACAGAAAAAGTGCTATTTTAGACTAAGATTAAGCTAATCTAATAAGCTAACTAGTTAAAATAAGCTGCTAAACTTAGAAAAGATACCTAGAGGCTATATGAAAAAGCACTAAAAACTTGCTGCTTATTATTGAAATAAGCTAGAAAAGTGGGCTTAACCCTGGTGCTCAGCACCAGGGGAGGTCAACAGTGGGCATAAGGCATTTTTAGCTTATCACAATAAGCACTCAAAAGCTTTTTACCCATAACAAACCACAAACAGATTAAAAAGAGACATAAATAAGCTTATTTCCAAAATGTGGTTTAATATGATGGACTTTTACCTGCTGATATTTGGGCTTAAAATTGGCTGTTTTTCAAGAAAAGTGCATACATGCATACATGGTGACATGGGCTTATGGTTATATGACAGATATTCAAGAGGTCTTGTTTTATTGGCTTGATAACATAACTAAAATGAGCACAAGAGGGTGTGCTTAAGCTGCTTAAGCAGCTGGAGTGGCTTAGCTTATTTTTTTCTTTATAAATTTTGGCAGAACATAAAGGGATCATAAAAACTTAATTTTGTATTAAAACTTGCAATTAAAATGCCCTAATAAACCTAACTCAACTCAGCCTAAGTTGGCTGAGTGGTATTCTCCATCAAATACCTTAAAGACCTATTTTGGGGTCTAAACCAAACACCCCCTTAATTTATAAATTCGAGTTTTTTAGCTTTTTAAATGAAGTAAAGGGCTAGAACAGGATTATAAGTTGAGTTTTAACAACTTTTTTACACTTGTTATATAAGTTTAAACTGAATTAAAAAACTTTTAAAATTTATACTTACAATTTTTGACAAATGCAATTTTTACATAACTCTTAACTTATTTTAAAAACTGCAGATATATACAACATAAGTCTTAAAATTCAACTGAGTATAATATTTTAAAGCATACTTAATTAAAATTAAACTAAGAAAAGTAAAAACAGGGGTGTGTTGTTCGGCTTGGGCTTCTCTTCCTTTTATAGCAGCTTAAAACCTTTCTGGCTCATGGGTTGAGCTTGTTGTAAGAGTACAAGGCAGTCCTAAGCAAATCCTAGCCCTTTGTTTTCCTTCTCATGATCTCACCATTGTGGGGTTAAGTTGGTTGTGTGATTTGGCTGGAGGGAAAAGGTTATAGGGGCACTAGGTTGTGGGGAAAGGTGTGGGTGAGCTGTGAGTGTGTACTGGAGAGGTGGTTTGGCCATAAAACCGTGGGAAATGGGGGGTAAGGTTTTGGCGGGTACGATGGAGGGTACAGGTTTATGGTTGCAGGTTTAAACGTAAAGGTTGAAAAAGATGCAACTTTGGTCCTTCAACTATCTTTCTCTTTTCAATTCTATTTGAGCCCAAGTTAGTTATAATGAAGGTTTTGGAAGTGACAGAATTAGCCCCTCCGTTTTATAAAAGAAATAAAGAAAGGTTTAAAGAAATTGCAATTTGGGTCCCTGCTGTTTATTAACTAAAGAAATAAGAGAGTTAGGGAGAATTGACAATTCAGCCCTTGTGTTTTATAAGGGTAGTAACATTGCTTATTTGGCAGTTTTGGTCCCTCAATTATTTTTTTCATTTTTCTTTTATAAAACAAGGTTAAAAATAACAAATTTGGTCCCTATGTTTTATAAAAAAGGATTGAGGGCTTTTGTTGGGCTTGGGTTTGTATTGGGCCCACTGGGTTTGGGTTTGGGCCCAATAAGGTACAGGTTTGGTTATTGGGCTTTTTCAAGCCCAATAAGGTTATGGAGTGGGTTTTGTGTGTACAATGGCTGAGATTGGCTGTAACTGGGCTAGGATTGGGCCTTCAAAGTCTTCACAGTCTTTGTCAATTGCACACAAATGGGCTGTTGTAATTGATTGAGGGCCCATTTGGTCTTCACAGTCTTCAATAAAATATATATGGGCTTTCCCGGCCATAGATGGGTTAAGATTGCATTCAATAGTACTTCTTCAGTTCGGCTCGGTTTGATGCTGATTACTTCTGTATTGTCTCTGACTTTGACATTTTTGGACTTTGGGCCTTGAGTTTGCACAGTCTTTTCCATTCCATGCTCAGTTTTGTCATTTTGGCTTGGTTTTCTGTCTTTTTGATGATATCCACTTCCTGCACAATACAAATGCAAAACAAACATATATTTGGCAGTTTTTGTCTGTTTTTGGTCATTTAAGCTCGTTTTCAGAGGTAAAAGATATGTGTAATTACGCACTTATCAGTGGTCCTGACAGCGTCAGGATTAATACCTGATGGCGTCAGAACTGTAGTAGTGGAGAAATCAGCGTTTTTTCGAATTTTTGTTTAATTTCCAGAATTTTTAACTTTTCAGAATTTTGTAGAATACCACGATTACTTTAGTTATAACATTTCTACTTTATTGACTTTGTTAGGATTTACGCTTTATGATTAATAAAATTTTGTCTGTTAATAATTTTAATTCTTACAGCCTATTTTACGTTGCGGTATAGTTGTTTTTATTTTATTTTTTTACATGTTATAGTGATAAGGAGAGTCCAGTAGTTTATTGGATTTTACTTGGATGATTCTTGGGATGACGATTAGCCAGTTTATCTCGTTTTTTTTGATATTGAGCAAACCATGGGAGTCTTAGTTTCTCTCGCTTTTTACTTATCTTCCCTTTATTCGTTTTTCGGGTACTCATAGAACATTGATGACAATGTTCAAAATAAGTGTAGGGGGTAATAAAAGTCTTAGAAATTATTCTTTCATTTGCATTTTCTTTGTCTTTAAAAAGATGCGTAATATACCGAAACATAGTTTAGAACGGTAATTTTAGCCTAAATATAAAAAAATTATGGCATATATCGATGAAACAATAGTATTAGAAGCATCTCATTGGATACGAGTTATATGACTAGCACAAAAACTCTACCACTTAAAAATTCCACCCCCAAAATGTGAGGTTTACCCCTAGATCTTTAAGAATAAAAGCATTCATTTTTAATGCTATGAGGTGTACTGGTAGTATTGTAGATTCTAGAATTGTTTAGCGATTCATCCCGAGACTGCTAGTGAGATCGCATTCGTGTGATTAGGATTTGCTAAGTCATAAGAGACATTAGGATAACCCTTGTTTTTAGCTTGCGTTTGTTATAGTTATGATGATTTCCTCGGTCATATAACTACCCTCACACCCTTGCTATGCACTTATTTTTAGTGCAAGATCCCCTAATACACCCTTCTAAGCCTATCCTTTTCGCGGTTCTTGTAACTTTTTGGTGGATTCCGGATTATTAATGAAGAGCGTTGTTTACACCCTACTAAATATTACACCAAATCGCCTTAGCATTCTTTGTATGTACTTATTTTTAGTACATTATTGTTATCACAATTGTTAAACCTTAGTTAACTGTTTACTTGATTACATGGTTACTAAGTCGAGTGTATTGTTAGTGTACACGGTTTTGGGACGAATGAGTTCATGGTAGTTTTTATTTATGGATTAAATGGGGAAGAAGTGAATATTACCCTATAATGTGCAGAAATATGCTCCATGTTTATTGATCTTTCTCAATTCGGGTCATTAGTTAGTTTATTATTGAGTATTAAAAACTCAAGTGTAGGGGTATCATTATAAACCTCGAGTCATGTATATTTATTTATTTTTAACTGATGGTAGGGCAAAAGTGTGTATAAAAAAAAGAAAAAAAATTGAAAAAAAAAGAAAAAGATGAAAAAGGATAAAATAATATGTTAGAATATATGGGTTGCCATCTTCCTATGAAGGCGTCTCTTTTTGAGGATATTGTGTCCCGTTCTTTTTATTGGTGTAGATATAGATGTAAGGCTTCTTTTAGTTGGATTGATTGACTTAAAAACTCTCATCTTGTTATCTTGTAAGTTTCTAGCTCCTTGCTAGTTTTTAATAAAATTCCACGGCTAAAAAATATATATATACGGGCTGCCATCTTGCTATTCTTTATGTCAAGAAAAGTAAAAGGAAGAGTTTGATGTAGAGTTGTGTTTTATTGTCCTACTTTTGTCGAGTCTTGGCTTAACAACACCTTTTACATGTATTCTTGCAAATAATGAGTTTGCTAATGTTGTGTTCAGTTGTCGTAAAGACATCAACAAGAAGTTTTACAACTCCCTAGGCAGTGTACCTAATCGTTGTAGTGTAGTATAGGCAAGAATTGGGGGTTGTTATCATTCTCTAGGGGAATAGGTTGGGAAGGATCGATTAAGATCTAACAAAGGTCTACAGGGTTGAGAGGAGATTCTTTTTGTATTTTCATTATATTAGATTCAGTTAAAAATCATCTGGTTTGAGAGGGTTGGTTTGTTGTTTAGTAATTTAAATAAATATAATCTAATATCACTGTGATAACTTTATCGATAAAAAATTGTATTTACTTAATGTAATGTACTACTACTGAGATTGCCTTTACTAATCATAATGCTTTGTCACACTTTTTGTGATGTTCGTGTAGTATTTCCTAAGTCTGTACGAATTAAAAGAACCGCCGTCTATTTAATTATTACTGTTTAGGCAACGCATAAGTAATGGTAGTATTGGATAAGACTATTATAAGGCCCTAGAGTATATTAAATGCAATTGAAATATCTTTAAGAGGGGATCAACCATATTAGGGGTAAGGTAGTATCAAGACTATTATTGATGGTATCCTTTCTACACACTCGCGTTTCCCTAGACGTATGCCAATTTAATATCTTATGGCTAGTTTCTAAAGCCTAACGCGTACATCCATCACAAGAAGCAACATTAAAAGAATTTACAATCTAATTTTCATACAGTCATAAGTAAATACAAATGAGGGTTTAGCCTAGCTTATTATAAAGAAAAGCAATGAACGTAGATCATACAAACTAACACCTAGGTCATTTTGAATGATTAAAGATAAAACACTTTATTCCTTGATTATAACATGGATTTATGGTCAGTTACAATTGGTTTTGAAGCCTAAAGTAGGCCTAAATCGCGTGCTGTATTGATTAGGGTTTTCATCTCCCAAATGTATATTCAAAAGTTACACCTTCATACCCTAAAATGGTTTTGCTTATATAAGTTTAGTGTCGCGACGGCGTCGTCGTTGTTGTAGTGGACGCCGTAGCTATAGGTAGAATCTATCTTGTGTCAGTTTAAGTCGGCTAGTCTTGACGCCTGTATCAATTCTTGTACGACGTCACTAGAAAAGATCTAGGACAGCGTCGTTTGATGCCTGCGACGCCGTCTCCACGCTTAATGTTCATTCTTCAAGAGATTTTGTGTTGGTCATAGTCGTGTCCGTTTCTTCTCCAAATGAGGCCAAGTAACGAGTATTTCCTTCAAATGCCATCAAGTGCAAAAAACTGATATACAAACTCGATTAACACAAATCTGGTGCATATTGCTTAATTCTAGGGGGTTAAATGCCCGAATTAGTATATAAAATAAAACCTTATTCCAATACCCCTACACTTTGGGATTTTGCTAGTCCTCAGTAAATGGGTTTTTCTACCTAGACAATTAACATATGGAGGCATTTAACCTATCTTTAATAGTGTTTACGGACACAACCTCTAGGACCTCGTAATTATAAGCAAGAAATGTTTTTCTAGCACCTCACATAAGTGTTTGGGGATTCTCTTTTCTCTCGGGTGTAATAATAATTATACAAATATGGAAAACGAAAAAATTAAACAGCTATTACCTGTCATAGCATATTAAATTAACCATATGCTGAGAAATGATATCAAAAACTCATCGCTAGGCGCTAAGCATTAGTCATTACTATCAAAGAGGTCTTTTTAAAGGGTTGTGGGGTGTAGGTGTAAGATAACATTGACAGAAATGGAAACGGATGGGATACATTTGCGGAGTGACTTTTGGGTGAATTTAGGGTGAAAGGGTTAGCTAATTATTTGTACGAATACACACTGGTTTGGTTGCTAAGCCAAAGACTCGGACAAGATATACAAACTCTACAAAATTACTCAATCTCTTTATTTTTCTTTCTTGACTGTTAATACACATAAACATAAGCAAATGCGTCGTAATTTTTTTTCACTTTTTTATATATATTTTTTTTTCAAATTTTTTTCTTTCTTTTTCATATTTTTTGTACACTTTTTCCCTGCCATTGCTTAAACATATAATACATCATGGGGGTTTATAGATACACCCCTACACTTGAACTTTTACATACTCGATAATTACAATCTAACTAATGACCCGAATTGAGTTGGATCAAAATAACATGGAGCTTTTTGAGCTCTATTGGGGGTAATAAATTACTTCTTCCCTAATTCTTTGTAAGATAAATAACTACACATTGAATTCCTTTTCGTAACATATAAATCTCGTATATACATGGTTATGGGACTTAGCAACTGTGTACTTAAATAATTAACTTGGGGTTAACACAACAATGTACTAAAAGCAAGTACATATAAGGTAGGCTAAGGCGACCTGGGTGTAACAACTTCTTCAAGGGTGACAATGCTCTTCATTAATAGTCCAGGTTAACCAGAAAATTACAAGACCATGAAAAGGATAGGCTCGGAGGGTTGTACTAGGGGTATCCTGCACTAAAAATGAGTGCATGGCAAAGGTGTGGGATAGTTATATGATCGAGGTGACCATACTAATAATTACAGGTTTTAAGCATAAGTTAATCATAGTGCCTCTTATCTAGCAAATCCTAATACTCACTACGCGGTCTCGAGATGCATCACAATCATGTTCTAGGTTTTAATACAATACCGATATGAAGTTTTTTAGCCTTCGTCAAATTACGACTTGTAAGTCGCGCCTCTACAAAACTTTTTGCTTCGACAAAAAGGGGGGAGATGATATGTAAACTCAACCACTAAATACTTATTTAGTAACTTTTAATACATATGAGTTTATATTTTGTCATCGTCAAAAAGGGGGAGATTATTAATATAAATATTCGCGTAAAAACGATATTTATATTTAATGATCTTCATGTTTTTATAATAACAAATATAATGTCATACTACGTAAAAGTTTACGTAAACAACTTATTCAGTCGTAAGTCCAGTTGACAACGACAAATCACTTAAGGTATGAATATGGCATTATTAAACGTAGTTAATGATCAAAAAAAATATTTTCTATTGCATTTAAACTAAATCATTTGCATAAACCTTTTCTAATCAAATGATTTCAAGAAAACGCATGATTAATTATAAGCTAGTTATATTAATCATATAAAACAAAATAGGATTACCCATAAATGTAAACAATCTTTCTAAATCTTTTCAAATCTTCTCAAATCTAGAAAATCTTTTCTAATTTATGTTAAAAAAATATTTTCCTTCTAGAAGAATCTAATAAATCTGATTTTAAGTACATAACAATAATTTGTTAAGATTTGGGGTTAATCACAAAAAGACAAAAACTGTCCCAGCTGCACCTCACGGATCCAACAAAACCAAAGGACGAATTTAGGTGATGGTGGATCCGTGGATCCGTACGTCCAGCTGTTTAGACCAGATTTTAAATTTCAGATATTGCCTATAAATAGCAACTTTAAGTCTTCATTTTAGACAACTATTTCCAATATTTTTCTTTCTAGCTTTTTAATTTTTATACTTTCTTTGATCATTATACTTGTTATATAATCTATTACAATTGATCCAATCATTCCACTCTTTAGTGAAGAACACTAACGAAGACGTGAAGCTTCAAGTGTTATTAGTCTAGTTGTGTCATCACGGTTGTGATAATCATTTATCTTGTATATCTTGTGTTGTGTGTTGTGTGTATCATATGTGTATGATAGGTTAGTATTTAGGACTTAAAATACGTGGTGTGTTAGATTGGTTCTATCCTGAAGTAGAACTCGGTATTTAGCTTAGTACAGGAAAAAGTGTGAGCGACGTGTACGGTTTTCTCTGCCTAAAGGGAGCTTGTTGACATAGTGAAGAAAACTATCAAGTTGGGTACTTGGGGAGTGGAGTAGGGCAAAGAGGATCTTCGTAGCCGAACCACTATAAATCATTGTGTCATCGGTTTGATCTTTCCTATCTTTACTTATTTATATTTTGTAATTAGTTAATTGCTTATTATATTGCTATCATATATGTGGAGAATCGATTAGCCCATCTAGGATATAATAACATTGAATAACATAATATGCAGCGGAATAAATAAGAACATCAATGTTACTTCAAGGTTTTCTTTATTTACTATATCCCCAAGATCAAATGATCCTTGGAGCTATACTAACTAATACATAGATGTCTATAATACATCTATTACTATCTACTAACTATTAGACTCTCATTGGAAAGATCTAACTATGATGGATATTCTAAAACAGACGCCTTTGATACCCTTTATATAGAGGGTTTACAAGAAAACCTAGCTTACATAGGAAGCTAACTTAATTTGTATTAGGAAGCTAATTAAAACTAATTAAAATCTTCCTTTATCTTTGATATTCTTTGACTTTTCAATGCTTATCTTTATGGAAATCTTTCATCTTTTAATTCTTCCATATGTAGAATACCAAAGTGTCATATTAATCCCTTGTTGTTTCATTCGTCTTCATTTATGCATATGTAATTTTGTAATCATCAAATCTGTGATCCCAACAATATACATTTGTGTATATCTCTTTGATGGAAATCATGGTCTAAAATCCTAATATTACTTTAATATTAAACGAGCTATGCAGCGGAATAAAACTCATATAGCACTTATAATTAATATAAAACATAAAACGGAAAACATACCGAATAGCAACCAAGCTACGTAAAGAACTGGATACTTCTTCGAGTGCACGCATGTGTGTAATACATGCGAAACCGAAACCCCTCGAGTTACTAAAATAAGTAACCTCTACGTGTATCCACACTACACGTCGAACAATACCACCTGAATGCCAGTTCTTCAACCAACGATTAAGTGAACACTGGAAGTAATCGAAAAAACCCTAAAACCCTAAAGGGTTGTTTGGTTCGTTCGATCTAGAGAAGAGGGATGAGAATTATGAGCTCTAGGATCCTCCTTATATAGTAGATGTATTATGGGTTTACCTAAAATACATAACTTGGAGGAAAAGATAGCTCAAAAGCCCAACCCAACCCCTTTTGTCTCTATGGCCGGTCGAACCAAGGGTTTACGCCCCTTGGTGTTGACTTTTTGACTTTTTATCTATTTATGGTTAATTACATTTAATTACCCATTAATTAAAAAGCCTTATAGTTAATTATTTGTAAACGAACTAATTAACGACCGTTAGTGTTCCATCGTTGATTCATATATTAATATAAATAATAAATATACAAATATATTATTATAAACATAATGGTATCTATGTGTAAACGTGTGTGACCCCGTAGGCTCATGTATTTCCAGCCGTATAAATATCCGTATGACATGAGCACAAACCAACAGCTCCCACTTGCGAATGTCAGTCATAGAATATAACATACTAATATTGATGAATAGTCTAGCAACATCATCAATGCTCCCAGAAATACCTGAGTATGCAGTTTTGGTAAACAACTCAGCCTTTCATGGTTTTAGGTTAGTCATATCCCTTTGTTTCATATACAATGTTAAATATGGATATGGATCAATAGTCATTGCATAGTTTTACGATTCTGTTTCTCGCATTTGTATTGATCATGATTACCAAATGTAAAAAGAATCATCTTAACTACACTTTGGGCGCGGTCACGCAAACATCTGATCAACCCAACGAGGGGCCTAGTAAGTATCTAACTCCCAAACATGAGGAGGAACAAATTCTATTTTGACTACAAGTGTCCATCATGTATATCAAAACATGTCTGAAAATAGTCCTTATAACTACCCTTTTATAGTATAGTGGTAGACTACAATCAAGAAATGCCATCCATACATGCAAAACATGCATGTATCTCAAGTCTAAGGATAAACATAACTTTCACCATATGTGTAATGCACCCAATGACACCGATCCATAAAGTGATCTACACAGGTGGGGTATCCAATATTCAACCACATTGAATAACATGTGAAGTTAGCAGAATCATCTTTACATATTCTCTAGAATACAACCAAACACTCACATTTGTCTTATCTCAACAATATTCCCATATTGTTAACTAACAATAGACATAGTTTAGAATAAATAAATATTTCAAGGATTTAAACATGCAAATATATAACACGGTAGTGTAAATGAAAATGATCATACCACGTATATCAATTCATTGTTTAATACAGCTGCTTACAGTTCCATTATCCAAATACCAAATAAGATCAATGCATGACGATCCTAGTTAAGTACTAATGTCTTATCCACAACAATCACAATTAGTGATAAGGCATAAGTTCCATGAACAAATCAACTAGGTCATGATTTTGTGGAACTTTAAGAATACTTATTTCAAAAATTCACAAATAGTAAAGTACTTTGAATAATTATGATGATTGTTATTGTGTAAGTGTACACTCACTTATAAGTATTAGTCACATTAGATTTCATAAGATGTATGACATACACAAAACATCCTAATAAAGACAATCATCTCAACAGTTTTCCAACTGTAAAGTATTCTTATTCTTTTAATATAGTATTATGCAACTGTGCTTTTAAACCAAGCATATGTAGCCAGCAATGTTAGCATGTAAGATGAAAACTTGCTTCTACAAAGATTGAGTATCATCTCAATTTAAAACAAGCACTAGTGTATACTAACAACACTATGCTAAACCATCGTAAATTCTGAACACTTCTTTAATAATGCTTGGATATCACACAAACCTAATATTTATTGATCATAATGATCTTACTTCTTCATAATTAGTTTTAGGAATGAATTCTTAATTTAAATGTAACACCCCCAAATTTGGGTCGCAGCGGAATAAGGGTCCGGGGCGTGTTACTTCAAGATCAATAGCACAAGATATATAAGAACGACACAAAAAGTCGTTAAAAATGATACATTGGATTTAATTGAAAGATTTAATACAAAAGCATATAGCTTTACCTTGTTCATATGCCGAATATTACAAAAGTTACAATACATTCCCCAACTATGATGCACCTAATCTTTAACGTGCAATCAAAATATACCCAATGCACCTTGCATCCCAATCCTATTGATCCTCCTAAAACATTGCTTAAAAACGTCAACAAAATTGTTGGTGAATTCATAGGTTTGATAAAATCATAATGTGCAGGACCGCAAGTCTTTTTAGTGATAATGCAACACATGCAGATCTCACAAAAACTAGATTACATTTACACTAAGCTCATGACACTGAAGCTCGACGATCTTTCTTGCATTAAACTATATAATTGCAATTTCTGACGATTAAGATGTTCAACCCGAAAACCATCTTAATTCGAATGCTATAACAGTTCCGGTTCCCGGTGATAGCTAATCACCCGAACAGGAGGTCGTCCTCGAATAGATCTATTAAATAACATTCGCGCTCACATAATGTAATTCCCAACTACATCTATGCAATTGACAGTTCAGATAAAGGGGCTCAACTTGGGTTATCCTACTAGGCAACAGTATTCAATACTTCGTCCCAATTTATAAAATAAAGCATGTTTTCACCCCATAATTATAAATCATTGAAATCATAAAAATGTGGGGCTATGAACTCACCTTGATTCAATAATCCAAATATCGCAATAAAGTTCACGTAAAAGATCGAATGAACCTAAATTTATCATAGGTCGTATAAGTACAAAGTACTTGAATCTAATCTTATAGTTGTTACCTCGTACTATCGTTCGGGCTATCATAATTAAAGAGGTCATGACATGACGTTCGAGGAGTTAGGACACTTTAAATCGTAAATCCAACAACTCGTCGAAACGCCATCCGAAGAGGCCTCATTATGAAACTCCCTAGTAATATAGTACATTGATAACCACATAATATTCTATATAGCTCAATCACCAACTAATGGTTTTGGAAAAATTGTGTTTAATAAGTTAAAACGTTTATAATTACCGTTTTAGTAAAACTGGCGTAACTTTTGCGTTTTAAGCCCGATTCTCGCGTTTCTTATGTCCATCTTTTCGTATTAAGACGGGTTATCGATATTTGACATTTTCATAAAATTTTCCCCCTGATGAACAGTAACTTTTACTGTTCATGACAGACATGAGTTCTATAAATTTCGTATTTGTTGTCGTAAAACCCGTAAATGTCGTATTTTATTCGTTATAGCTCCGTTTTTAATGATTCTTTCGAGGACGTTCTCGTATTTGAAAGTTCTATATTTTTATGAGGTTTAAAAAAATATAACTTTCTGTCATGAATAGTAACTTTTATAAAAATAGTTTTATAAAAGTATTAATTGTCGTAAACTTGCGAAATTCATAACTCGTTCGTTATTAATTGAAAAATTACGATTCTTATCATTTTGGAATCCTAAAAATATGTATTATTTGTTAAAAATATCAACCCTTGCTGTTTATAATTTTTATAAAAATTTACTTACGACTTCGTTTATTAACGTATAACTTGTTTTTAACGTAACTTTTTCGTTATTAATCCGTTTAACAAGTTTCTTACCTTTTCGGAATCGTCGTGAAATTTATTATCTTATAAAAATATAAAATGAATATGTAAAAACTCGACTTTTGGACAGAATGTTTGCTTAAGCTTGTTGACTCCATTTGTAACCTTTTCTTTATACTTTACTACTTTTGTATTTTACCACAAGTCTCATATATCATATATATTATAAATCATACATATATTAAGTGTCTATTGTCCATATTAGTCCTCATGTGTCCAAGTTACTCATGTTAACAAATCCATTAACCTACTTTAAAACCATAACTTTACTTAAGTAACTTTAATTTACTAGTTTTGTCAATAATCATTTTTATACATAACCAAGTGTGTACAAGTGTATTTCTTTCCATATGACTTTATTTTAGTGTTCTATTAACATGATTAAAAGTCCATAATCAATATTAGCATGTCTTATGTATTTCTTTAAGTTGAAACATATTATGAAACCATTAAAAACCCTAATTAATCCATGATCATGTTTACATTAAAACAACATGATACAATATTTTATCATTATTTTTAACATGATATATGTAATAACACAACATATATATAAGTGTGTAAAATGATCATTTCAAAGTATAAACGTTTATTTTCATGAATAAAGCCTAATGGGATTAAAGCTAAATACAATATTCATGTGCATAAAAAATGTAAATAATAAAAACATAAAGCTTCAAAAAGGAACTTATGAGTATGAGGATGATGAATGTACAAGTACTAACCCTTAGTTTATATTCCGACAAAAACAAACTTGCACTTAAGTAAACCAAGCTTTCGCTTAATAGAACCCTAACTTCTTCTTTTACTTGAGAAATACACGGAAATGTCATGAGAAATGTGGAAGTATTATATAAGGAATGAGCTAGTAAAGAAATGAAAACAAAGACCAAAGATTATGGTCAAAGGGGGGGGGCAAGATCCCTAAAATAGGGAAAAAGATGGTCAAAATTACTATGTAAAGCCTAGGTCTTACTAACTAGTGTATGTACATACCTTGGTCATTAATTCTTATGTCTCTTTGTCATAAAAAAGTAGAGAACATCCCATTGAATTAAGGAAATGTGTTGGCTTGAAATATCTAGCTAGTTTATTTACTTGCATAAAATGGAAGTAAACTTTTATATAATGAAAGTATATCATGTAAAGAGTAGTGTTTTAATTGAAAGTATACTTGCAAAGTGATATGTCTTGGTTATTTATTGTTAAATGGGGCGCCACTTTTATAAATGAAGTAAAGTTTTATAAACTTTTTGATCATTGAAAAATAATACTAGACATTTGTTGAAGCGTAGAAATATTTTTGTGGTTCCGGGTATGCTTAAACGTACTTTATCGCGAAACGAATTTAACTTACGTAACCGATAAAATAAATGAACAATGACCATAATTATTCTCAAAATAATTATTTAATACTTTATTGATGCCAACGCTTAATTGATTGATGCCCGTTTACATTGAACGCTAATTTTTAGCTTACGCGATTTAAACTTAATTCATGAAATTACAAGCAAACGCGTACAACGCTAAAAATAAATAGTAGATTTATCGACGTCGTCAATGACTTGAAAACACAGGGTGTTATAGACTTCCCCCGTTAAACGAGCCTTGTCCTCAAGGCTTACGATGCAGCACTTGACGACGGTGCGTTCTTGGTGAAGAGGTGTGGGTATTTCTTCTTGAATTGGTCTTCACGTTCCCATGTGAACTCAGGACCTCTATTGGAGTTCCATCGAACCTTGACTAATGGGATTCGGCTTCGCTTCAACCGTTTAACTTCACGACCCACTATTTCTAATGGTTCCTCAACAAAATGAAGCTTGTCATCAAGATGAAGTCCATCCAACGGAACGGCTAATGGTTCGTCGGCATGACACTTTTTCAGATTAGATACATGAAACGTATTATGAACTCTGCTCAACTCTTCTGGAAGTTCAAGCTTGTAAGCAACTTCTCCAACCCTTTCTATCACCTTAAAAGGTCCAACATACCTAGGGTTTAACTTCCCCCGTTTGCCAAAACGTACGACCCCTTTCCAAGGCGAAACTTTAAGCATAACTTTATCCCCGACTTGGAATTCCATTGGTTTACGCTTCAAGTCAGCGTAACTCTTTTGTCGATCACGAGCGGCTTGCATCCTTTGCTTGATCTGAATGATTTTCTCAGTGGTCTCTTGAATTAGTTCTGGACCGAGTATTTGAGCTTCTCCAACTTTAGTCCAACAAACAGGTGAACGACACTTTCGACCATAAAGTGCTTCGAATGGTGCGGCCTTGATGCTAGCGTGATAGCTATTGTTATATGAGAACTCGACTAATGGCAAATGGTTAACCCAACCCTTTCCAAAGTCGATCGCACAAGCACGCAGATAACATATTCTCGAGAGTTGAATGTCCTCTCGCTTTGCCCGTATATTTGTGGTTGGTACGCACAGTACTCCATATACCAAATTTGTACCCAAGCGTTCTGAAGTGTTCCCCATCAAAATTTAGTTGCAGAATCTCGGGTCACGATCGCAAATGATCGAGTCGGGTACCAATGCCTTGTGGACCACTTCCTTTAAGTACAAATCTTGCAAGTTTATTCCAAAAAGGATCGTCTCTCTCATTGGTGTGAAGATCGCAGACTTAGTGAGTCGGTCAACGATCACCCAAATTATGTCATAGCCTTGAGACGTCTTAGGAAGCTTCGTGACAAAATCCATAGTGATGTTGTCCCACTTCCATTCGGGTATCTTGGGTTGTACCAACAATCCTGATGGCCTTTGATGTTCGGCCTTGGCCTTAGCACAGGTTAAACATTTGCTAACATAAGTGGCTATGTCGGCTTTCATGTTGGGCCACCAATATAGCTTCTTCATGTCTTGGTACATTTTGTCAGAACCCGGATGAATAGAGTATTTTGATTTGTGGGATTCGTGCATGATCACAGCCCGCAAATCGCCATAATAAGGTAACCAGCTCCTGCCATTGAGGCACAGGGTTTCATCCGCACGCGGTTCCAACTTTTGTTCTCTAATCGCTTCTGGAAATTTAGCATTTTCAATCAACATTCCCCCAACGTCTTCACTCTTAATGTTCTCTGGTTTTCGCACTTTGGTCTCAGCATTTAATATCTGTTTAGGAAGATCCAAGCTAATAGTCATGACTAAGGCTCGAACTCTTAATGGTGGTTCTCATTCTTTCCTGCTCAAAGCATTAGCAACAATATTTGCTTTCCCCGGGTGATAACGAATATCACAATCGTAATCACTTAGCAACTCTAACCATCGGCGTTGCCTCATGTTCAACTCTTTTTGATCTAAAATGTGTTGCAAACTCTTGTGATCGGTGAACACCGTACACTTAGTTCCATATAAATAATGTCTCCAGATCTTGAGAGCGAACACCACTGCTCCAAGTTCCAAATCATGAGTTGTATAGTTCTTCTCATGAATTTTTAACTGGCGTGATGCATAAGAAATCACCTTTTCTCTTTGCATCAACACAGCGCCCAAACCCTTCTTTGAAGCGTCGCAGTATGCGATGAAATCTTCGCTTCCTTCAGGTAATGCAAGGATTGGTGCACTGCACAACTTTTGCTTCAACAGTTGAAAAGCTGCTTCTTGTTTATCGCCCCACTCAAACTTGACCTTCTTTTGAGTAAGCTTAGTCATTGGTTTGGCGATCTTTGAAAACCCTTCAATGAATCTTCGGTAATATCCAGCAAGACCTAAGAATTGACGAATCTCCGTTGGTGACTTAGGAGAGGCCCAATCCTTAATGGATTCAATCTTGGCTGGATCCACATGAATTCCTTCACTATCGATCACATGACCGAGGAATTGTACTTTGGGAATCCAAAATTCGCACTTGGAAAATTTTGCATACAACTCCTCTTTCTTCAACAATTCCAATATTATCTTCAGATGCTCTTCGTGCTCTTGCTTGTTCTTGGAATAGATCAAAATATCATCAATAAAGACAATTACGAATTTGTCCAGATATGGTTTGCACACTCGGTTCATGAGGTCCATAAACACAGCAGGTGCGTTTGTCCGAACCAACAGCATAACTTGGAATCGTAATGTCCATAGCGATTCTTAAGCAGCTCGAATGTCCTCTTCTCGAACCCTCAGTTGATGATAACCTGACCTTAGGTCGATTTTCGAGTAGACACTCGACCCTTAAAGTTGGTCAAATAAATCATCAATTCTTGGGAGCGGATAACAGTTATTCACCGTTAATTTATTCAGTTCCCGGTAATCAATGCACATCCGGAATGATCCATCCTTCTTCTTGACAAACAAGACCGAAGCTCCCCAAGGTGAGGAACTGGGGTCCGTATAAAGCCTTTGTCCGTATTATCTCTTTCAGTTGCTGCAGATAACTCTTTCAATTTCAGAAAGGCGCCAATCGATAAGGTGCCCGTGCTACAGGTGCAGCACCAGGTACCAAATCAATTTGAAACTCCACTTGTCTAGTCGGAGGAAGACCCGGCAAGTCCTCAGGAAATACTTCGGGAAAGACTCGAACTATTGGCACGTCCTCAAGTCGTTTCTTCTCCGACTTGTCTTCAACCTCCTTTGCAGTGACATGTGCCAAAAAGATAGGAAATCCTTTTTGTATGTACTTTGCTTTGTGCACGTGCGCATGATGTTTAATCGTGTCACATTTCCCTGGTTACTTCTATCACCTTGTATGATTAAGGTTTCATTTCCCCAGGGGATGCGAACAATCTTCTCGGCACACACAATGACCGCTTGGTACTTCGCCAACCAATCCATATCGATTATAGCATCGAAACTACCAAGTTCTACGGGTATTAAGTTGATTTTGAATGGGTGATTTAGTAAATTCTCTAATGGCGAGCAAATTCGATAGCAAAATTGTCTTAAGTCGACTAGTAATGTGTCTTAGCTTCTCGGCTTAGGATTTGGTATAAGATGATGCCAACTTTATAGTAAGAACTAGGTGAGGTCAGCATTTAGTTGATAGGGTTACTAATTCGATTTCTAGAAGTAAACGCGTTCTATGAATACGCACACAAAACATGATATAAGTAGAAAATTGTTTCCTTAACAAGAGGTTTTTATAGTGACTACTCTCAGCACGGCATGGTACCTTCCTGAATTATACATAGTTGATCAGGCCATGTATAATTGAGGACTAACGATGCATTGCTCATTTTCGTCAAAATAGCGTTATAATTTCATGATATTTGTGAGAGTAGTTTGTAAGATTAAATAAGGAACCTAAGTTAATATTGACGAAATTCTCATAATACGATAATTTGATAGATAATTTAAAATCATTCGTACAACTGAAATTTAAGGGAAATACAATGAGAATTCCTAAGGAGATAAATTCTAAGATAGTTTCAACTTAGGATTTATTAGGCAAAGCGTGACAACTTTCTCTTTTAAGCTTTGATCTCATCTTTAGTGTTGTTAGGGTCTTGATCGGTTTCCTCTCCTCTTAAGGTATGCACCACTCCATGTGCTCCAGTACCTCCAATTTGGTTTTTATGACTTTGGTTCTTTCGCTCTGGGCAATCCCTCTTGTAGTGCCCTTGATTCCCACATTCATAGCAATTAGCCTTTTGACTTGTCCCCGTGCCTCTTTGGTTGTTAGCAGTATGGTCATTTGTAGGTCTCCTACAGTTACGGACCAGATGGCCCACTATGTTGCACCTGTGGCATTTGGGAGGACATGGACCATCATGATGATAGTTGCATTTAGGACACAACGGCTTGGACCCGCCGTAATATTTCTTCTCCCTGTGCCCTGCAGCGTAAGCTTTGCCAGTATTTTGCCTCTTGTTCGGCTGTTGTTGGTTCTGATTGTCCTTGGAAGTGTTATTCAACTTCCTCTTATTCTCAGCCTGGCGTTCGGAAAGAGTGCTGATCTTTTTGTTCACACGTTTCTGAAACTTCACTATTGGACACTTACTCTTAAAGTGTCTCAGACTTCCACACTTACAACAGGTGTGAGTTCGTTGATTCCTAGCAGCAGTAGGATTCCTACACTCCTGGGTCATGTGGTCAACCTTCTTGCAATTCCCGCCCTTTATAGTACATTGCCCATTGTGGTTACCTTCCCACTTTCTCTTGTTGTTAACATTATCTGCTACCTTGCATTCTTGTTGTTCGGTCTGGCTTATTGACTTACGGGCCATGTTGGTTTTCGTCTCATAAATGGCAATAGCCTCGATAGCATTAGCCACTCGCTGGGCTATAACCCGCTCAATTTCCTCAACACTCATCCCTTGATCAACAGTTGTCATTGTTTTAGAAAGTCACAGGGAACAAAATGTATATGAAGTTTCATTCAAGGGAAAATCATGACACTCCGTGATCCCAACCAGTAGGTAAGGTGAGACCACGTTATGCATAGATATAAGATAACCGCAACCATGGCATAAATAAATCCCTATCGTACAGTAGCATGATCATAACCAACAGCGTAGGTTAATACTTAATACATCGTTTACATGAGTAAAAGAGTACAAGCTTTTTATTAACACTACCAACCGAGTATTACTCAAGTTTAGTGGAATATAATACAAAACAAGCTATACTGACAAATCTATTTGTTAAAAGGCCGGTGCCTCATCAAGATTCTAGATGCTAACACTTAGTTATCTTTGATGATTTAATTTATTTAAAATAATTTTATTCTTATCATACTCGGGTTTGTGACGATGAAGGTAGTGTAGCAGCAAACTTGGTAATGCCTGCCTTAGCAGATGGTGATCGTGGAGTATGGCATTAAATAGACATCCGTACAGTACGGGATTTGGTCTCAGAAAGCAAAATGATATGGTGTGGGTGGCCTAGGAGCAGACTCATCATTCGTAACTGCCTCTGCATCCTCAGCTTGAGGGGACAGGGTCATCTGTAGGTACAGTAGAAGGGTCTGCCGAAGCTAGATGCTCCTCCTCCTCCTCGTCCTCCTCATCCTTCTCAAAATCATCATCATCGTTGTCATCATCAGATGACTCATTATCATAATTGACTCATCCATCGGCAGATGGTCAGAACAGATCTCCTCAGGGTCCTCCTTATCCTCTTCCGGATTTAGAGTCAGCAATGTAGCCTGGTGATAAGGCTGTAGGTGAGGCATCAGCAGATAGAGGCTGATCCTTCATTAGTTCCTCTAGCTCTTTATCAGAAGCTCAATGGAATCTCCATGGCTCGGAATTACTATAAACAGACGTGTAGGAAATCGTCTATAATGAAAACATAACCGCTTGCAGCGAGCAAAACTTAACTTATATAAATATATTATATAAGGCTGGTATGGTAAATACGAGTATGCACTTATGGCATAAATGAATGATGGTAAGGTATCATATTTGATAGCTTAATGTTTAGGTAGCGCTTAGGACATACGAGCTTATCGTACTACCTTGCCTAAAGAAATATTCCCCTATTTATATAAATAACTCTTATATAAATAATTGCAGAGTTGCGCGAAAGAATGCAAACTCATCTTTGTATATATACAATATACCCTCATAGTAATATACGTACTATAATATAAACACGTATATCAATTATGAATGCATCTAGTCCCACTAATGCAATCAACTAGTGTGTCATGTAAGCATCTAGTAAAACTAACTAATGCAAACAACTAGTGTGTGTCCCATAAAAACCCTTTTTATGTATGCAATGTTTGAAAACGGTTATAGTCCAGCAAAAACATTTGACCTGGTTCTCTATAACCTTGGCTCTTGATACCAATCTGTAACACCCCCAAATTGGGTCGCAGCGGAATAAGGGTCCGGGGCGTGTTACTTCAAGATCAATAGCACAAGATATATAAGAACGACACAAAAAGTCGTTTAAAATGATACATTGGATTTAATTGAAAGATTTAATACAAAAGCATATAGCTTTACTTGTTCATTGCCGAATATTACAAAAGTTGACAATACATTTCCCCAAATATGATGCACCTAAATCTTTAAGCGTGCAATCCAAAATATAACCCAATGCATCCTTGGCATCCCATGCCTATTGATCTCCTGAAAACATTGCTTAAAAACGTCAACAAAATTATTGGTGAATTCATAGGTTTGATAAATCATAATATAGCAGGACCGCAAGTCTGTTTATATAATGCAACACATGCAGAATCCAAAAACTAGATTACATTTACACTAAGCTCATGACACTGAAGCTCGACGATCTTTCTTGCAATTAAACTATATATTGCAATTTCTGCCCGATTAGATGTTCAACCCGAAAACATCTTAAATTCGACATGCTATAACGTTCGTTCCCGGTGATAGCTAATCACCCGAACGGGGAGGTCGTTTCCCGAATAGATCTATTAAATAACATTCGCGCTCACATAATGTAATTCCCAACTACATCTATGCAATTGACAGTTCATGATAAAGGGGCTCAACTTGGGTTATCGCTACTTAGGCAACATGTAATCAATACTTGCGTCCAATTTATAAATAAAGCATTTTCACCCATAAATATAAATCATTGAGAATCACTAAACCATGCGGGGGCTATGAACCTCACCTGAGGTCAGATTATCCAAATATCGCAGATAAAGCATCACGTAAAAGATCGAATGACAACCTATATTATCATAGGACGTATAAAGTACCAAGTACTGAATCAATCTATAGTTGTTTCCGTCGTACTAATCTTCGGGCTATCATACTTCAGAGTCATGACATGACGTTCACCGAGAGTTAGACACGTTTAAATTCGGAAATCCAACAACTCGTCGAAACGCCTCCGAAGACCTCATTATAAACTCCTAGTAATAAAGTACTTTTGATAACCATATACTATTCATAGTAAAGCTCATTCACCACTAATGGTTGTTGGAAAAATTGTGTTTAATAAGTTTAAAAGGTTTATAAATTACTGTTTAGTAAAACTGCGTAACTTATTGCGTTTTAAGCCGATCTCGCGTTTCTTATGTCCATCTGTCGTATTAAGGACGGGTATCGATATTTGACATTTTCAAAATAATCCCCTGATGAACAGTACTTTTAACTGTTCATGAGCAGACATGAGTTCTTATAAAAATCGTATTTGTCGTCGTAAAACCCGTAAATGTCGTATTTTATTCGTTATAGCTCCGTTTTTAACGATTCTTTCGAGGACGTTCTCGTTTTTGAAAGTTCTATAATTTTATGAGGTTTACAAAAATATAACTTTCTGTTATGAATAGTAACTTTTATAAAAATAGTTTTATAAAAGTATTAATTGTCGTAAACTCGCGAAATTCATAACTCGTTCGTTATTAATTGAAAAATTACGATTCTTATCATTTTGGAATCCTAAAAATATGTATTATTTGTTAAAAATATCAAACTTGCTGTTTGAATAAATTTTATAAAAAAGTTTTTATAAACTCCGTTTAATTAACGTATAACTCGTTTTTAACGTAACTTTTTCGTTATTAATCCGTTTGACAAGTTTCTTACCTTTTCGGAATCATCGTGAAATGTATTATCTTATAAAAATATAAAATGGATAAGTCTTATCCACGAATTTGGACAGAATGTTTGGTTGATTTTGTTAAGTCTATATATATCTTTGTTTTCATACTTTTCCACTTTTACATATAAACTATAAGTGTAAAAGTGTATTTCTTCCAACATAACTTTATTTTAGTGTTCTAATAACATGATTAAAAGTCCATAATCAATCTTAACTTGTCTTATGTATTTCTTTAACTTAAACCATATTATGAAACTATGAAAACCCTAATTAATACATAATCATTTTCATACTTAACCAAGTGTGTAAATCACTTGTGTGACTATTTTAACATGATGTCCTTAACATCATAAGATATAATAAAGTGTACATTATGATGACAACAAATAAAAACTTCTTTTTACATGTTAATAAGAAACATATTATGAAACCATTAAAAACCCTAATTAATCCATGATCATGTTTACATTAAAACAACATGATACAATATTTTATCATTATTTTTAACATGATATATGTAATAACACAACATATATATAAGTGTGTAAAATGATCATTTCAAGTATAAACTTCATTTTCATGAATAAAACCTAAATGGTGATTTAAGCTAAATACAATATTCATGTGCATAAAAATGTAAATTATAAAAACATAAAGAGTTCAAATGGACCTTATGAGGTATGAGGATGATGATGTACAAGTACTAAACCCTTGTTTAGCCACAAAAACCAAACTTGCACTTAAGTAATCCAAGCTTCTCCTTTAATTGAACCCTACTTTCTTTTACTTGAGAAATACTTGGAAATGGTGATTCAATGCTTGCAAATGCCTTAGTATATCTTAGAATAGGTGTATATAGAAGTGTATGGATTGTAGAAAAATTTGTATGGATTTAGTTGGGTGGTGATATTGAGCCGTGAGCTCTATAGAAGCCAAAGAGGGTTTTTGGTTTGATTTTTCTAAGTGTAAAGTGTGTATAAGACTTTCACTTGTTACTTGCATGTATATAGGATGTTAGGTTAGTCAAGGGGACATAAAAGAGTCTTAGGAATGGCCATGGTCCTAGTCTTGGTCAAGGTATGGTAGGAATGGTGTTGCCATAATGAGGTATGGTATGAAATTGACCAACTTGAAATCTTATCTCATTTTTCATGTATAATCTTGTATATGATACAAGATTTTCGGAAATAATAAAGATATACATGATATATTTATGTAATTTTGTGTATTGGGTATAAAAGTGGGTATTTGTTGAAGCGTAGGAAAGTTTTTGTGGTTCCGGGAGTGCCTAAACGCAATTTATCGCGAAACGTATACACTTTACGTATCCGATAAAAATAAAATGAACAAAGTTAATAATTATCCTCAAAATAATTATATAACCCTTGCTTGATGTAAACATTTAATTGTTTGATGCCCGTTTACATTGAACGCTAATTTTTGGCGTACGCGATTTAACTTAACGTTTACAATTTTAAGCAAACACGTACAATTCAAAAAGGTACATTGTGAATTTATTGATGTCGTCAATGACTTGAAAACACAGGGTGTTATATTAAACATTAATGAGAATGTTCCTTTTAATATCTTCCAATTAGATTCTAATGTTGCCAAATCATCTTACACTCATGCAAATGATACAACCAATTACATACAATATTATGTACATAATGAATCCTTTAGTGGGACTTAAAGCCTTCATTCATGTGTTCAATCTCACCAAGCGAGATAGATCATTCGAGTTTCACTCAATGATATTTCATATTGTACCCGAACTTAATTCACCACATATGTTTAATGTATCAAAGATATCATACCAAGGTTTCATGTTTTATTTCCTAAAATTTTTACAAGAAACTTTATTTCGATCTAAGGGATAAAATCTTACTTAGATAAATAAATTGTTTCTAATATGTTCAACAACATAATTAATTTTAGACATGTAAAAACAATTACTCTCACTAGCTTTGAGATGTACTCATGAGCTTTCTTATTTATAATTAAAAATCAAATTCAACAAGTGATTTATTTAACAATTAAATTTAAGATTCTGCTCATTAGATGCGTGCATATAATCCATACTTGGATTCTAGCATTTTTGTATACTTTCTAAAGATTATATTGGATCCATAAAACCTTATTTGATTACATATCGTCCTCGCAAGGTAATCAATCAATAAAGAGTTCTTGAAATCCAATTTGTCATATTTCTTTTCAAGAAAACAAATATGACAATCAAATCATCTTTATATATTTAAAGTTCGTTAATGAAGAAGTTTTAATCATAGTCAATTTCTGAGTACGAGTAAACTCTTATGTCATTTAACGTGCAATAAATATGTATACAGTATTATCCCTATAAGTCTTCTCTAAAAGGAAACTCATTTAAACCTCATCATCAAACTGATAGGTTAAAGATAAAACAAATCTCAAGAATATGATTATCTCCTTTTAGACAGCATCTCTTCATTCATAGTCTTTGAGTCATTCATTAAATCCAAGATCTAATAATGCATCTCCCATGGTTAGCAGGTTTATTGTCATCCTCTAACTCATAATCCTCACCATTGATATAGAAAACATATCATAAGGTATCCTTGCGGATCTATGAAAATGAGTAACATCATTCTAAGGTTTATCATTTTCATGTTTATCCTTAGTAGGACATTCGCTAGTGCGTTTAGAAGGTTTATGTATCTTCTTCTTGAAGTAATTTAAGACCTACATTACTCTTACTTGCTTTTAGCAAAGTGAGACTTCCACTCGCTTTTTGTACATTTGAGACTATTTTCAAATAACTCAGCATGACGAGCAACAAAAACATTGTTCTTGTGTGGGTTGTAGAAATGGTATCCCATGTTTCCTTTGGGTATGCAACAAAATACACTTAATAGTTCTAGGCATTTGTTAATAATAATCTCCAAGAGATTTTTACCAAATTTAGAACTTCAATCAAGACACATAATGAGATTCATCTCATTTTATCTTAATTAACCTTCTAGGTTTGAGTCTTATTGGGTATATCTACGACATACTCAATTATCTAACCTTGATTTCTTTAGGAGTTAAATAAGTTAACGTCATCATAAATCAAAACAATATATAGTTTGATTACCCTTGTTGGACATACCATAAAACTGCAGTATTCTAATAAGATTGATCCTATACTTTATGGCTTTTCCTATTATACCAACTTATGTTAAAACATAATAGTATCAATAGTATTACTAAGCCAATTGCATCCTTTTTATAAGTATTTGATCAAGGCAACGACTTAATGTGTATGTTACTTAACAAGTAGACATAAACATCCAATATATTACTATTTGTTATTATAACACCCCGTGTTTTCAGGTCATATTTCGATCTCAATTAATTTATTTTTCCTTTCATTTATTGAATTTTGCGTGCTTAGGTCCATTCGAAACGCATTAGTTAAATCGCTTGGGCTTAAAAATTTATCGGTTGACTAGAAGCGTAACTTAAAACCACTAAGACCTTACTTGAACCCTTCGTACTCGTCACTTAATTCATTTTTTTTCTTTCATCAAGAAAAGCTACGTAGTAACGTTACGTAATTTGAACAAGTAGGAACTTTTTAAAAACAAGCAACACCAAACTTAACTTATGTAAGCTAAGGAAACTAAATAAAGCCTAAAAATAAAACTCATAAGTTCCTACAAACTAGCATGTAAACCGACCCAATTCCTCCTATGACTTCATATAGTCACGTTTAAAATCTTTTAAGATAAGCACAAGAATACCAACTCCCCTCTTTACACTCTTTTATCCAACATGTAAAAAGCCCATAACCTTTCTACAAAACCCACGCCTGCATGTGATTAGTAGCTGCTATTCCCTCTTAACTTTGCCCCCACGTTCCAAATAGTTCCCATCTTTTGAATCACTGCTCATTGACCAATCTAAACCCAAGATATTCTTTACCCTATTTGAGTTAACCATGAAACGTGACTCCAAGAGTAAATCACTGTGCATGCATCCTTTATTAGTATATAAAGTCTTGCCAATATGGAGAACACCACACCACTGCAATATTCATCATACTCATCCTTAGTTTCCCTTGTGCTCTACTTATATCATTCGGCACCCACACAAAACCCTCACGCCTTCAAATCCCCTAAAAAGAAACCCCAAGAAAGCCCTAACTACACTCTTAAGTGTTTGGTTCCCTGTTGAAAGTCCTTGTTAAGGCCACGAGAGGGGATTCTTTCGTGATCAGAGAAGTGCATAAGGTGGTGGAAAAGTCGTTGGTTTGGGTCACGTAAGGATTTCAAGCGGTTTAGGGTTTCTTTCCTTTTTTTTCGTTGGGTGAAGTTCTGTGCACATCCTCTGTCGCATTGCTGTGAGTTCGCACTCCCCCTTTTCTTTTATTTAGATTGCACGTATTCGTCCTTTAGTTGTGCTTGAGAAAAACTTGTGTAAAACAGTTTTATAAAAATCAATTTTGAATGATGGTGTATACCATCTGATAATCCATGTAACGCATAAACCAAACATTAGTTTCGAGTGTTCTCCGCCTTGTCTAAGTAATCAAAAACGTGTTACTCAAATGCCCTAGGATAAGCCCTAGTTATGCCAAAAGTGGCGTCGCACGCATAGCAAGTAAATTGGGTAAACATAAAATCGCACTCACCTTTTTCTTTCTTTTAGCTCCTGGTGTAAAGCGACTACACATGTAAAATTTGTAAAACTTGCGAAATAACTAATGAAACATGGGCCTCGATCGTGCGAAGGTAATAGGTTTAGATTTAACGGCCATGTGTAGTTCATACGGATTAACCGGTTAGAAAAGAAAGCGCATATGTTATGTTATTATAAGACGTAGCCCACCCTTGTATCTTTAAGCGTGTTGTTCGGCCACTAGGAGAAATCACAAAATGCAAAACATAATTATTTTTAAAATTAGGACATGTCATGAGAATTTTGCCCCTAGAATCTCATATTTTCATCAAGGATATAGAAAGTTACAAGGCCATAAAGTTGACGTGTAAAACTGTCAAGTCACCCCACTGTTATGAGAACAACCAACGAGACACTTTTGCTCAGCGATTTGCGACGCATTTACTTAACATTAAAACAAACCAAAGGCTATCACGTGAAGCCTGATATACCACCTCTAAGCTAGGACAAACCTCACCCCTTTTCGTTTAGAATCTTGCTCGCACATCGCGTATACTTTTGGATGTTTGCCACAAGTATTGACAATATGTCAAACACCTTGGGTACATTTAGCCTAGTCTGCTCGATGCACCCCCATACCTTTTGACCTATTTTCGACCTAGATAATAACCCCATCACGCGAAACTTATAAAAGATAACTTATAACCAGTAAGCCACAGATCATTAGGGTGTTTTTATTTTGTTCTAACGTTAAGTAACGAAACCGCAATCTACTTTCAAAACTCGGGCCACGCACTCTGCGCCCGCTGAAAATAAACTATATTTTTCTAAGTGTTAAAACTGCCTTGTGACCCACGCATGTTTAGTCCAATTTTTTTTACTACTTAAACGACGTTTTTAGACGAAACCTATTTAACGAAAGTTGTAGACTACCCAGCGGAGTTTTCAAATATACTTTTACTTTTTAATGTCGTCAACTAACGAACCCGTTAAGACTTAGAAAAATGTACGCTTAACTCAAATAGTAAACGTCAATGTTTCGTCAAATTAATTAACGTACTTAGAGACCAAACCAAGGGCTGACCCAAATTAATATTTTAAAGTATATACGACCTAGTTTCTTAAAGGTCCGAAGTCGTAAATTATATACTTATAATTTGACCATGTTGACCCGATAAAGTTGATCATTTTTAAAATGAGAAAATGTTTTCAAATATCATTATTTCAAATATCGTTCAAGCACACACTAGGGACAAGATTTGCAAGTATTTATATTATTATTTTTCCGTTAGTGAATATGTATTATTTATTCATAGGTTGCGGATAAAGTCTTTTGCATCGTTTTTCGTGCCACTACCTTGCTTCTACGTTATCATTACTTGATGTGAGTTTATAGTCCCCACTTTTATACTTTTTCAATCATTTATCAAATCTCGGGGATGAGATCATGTTTGTTTTACAACATGGATGCAAGTACATTTTAAATTCAAATATTACGAGTTTGCCTAAGTAGCTATAACCCACTATGCCCATCATCATGAACTGTTAATTGCATAGATGTAATTGTTAATTGCATTATGTGAGCGCGAATGTTATGAATAGATCTATTTAGGATTAACATCCACGTTCGGGCAAGTAGCGCTTGCTAGTTCACCGGTTGGCCGAGAACGACGAACGTATACCATTTGGTATCATGGATGTTACGGGTTGAACATCCACATTGGGCAAAGTCATTTATATGTATTAGATATACGTACATTGTTTAGCTTCGGTGTCATGAGCTTAGTGAATTTCGTAATACATTTTTGTGATATTGTATTTGTTACTTTATTACAGGGAAATCTTGCTATCCACTTCATTAACTTTATAAACCTATAAATTCACCAACATTATTGTTGACAGTTTAAACATGTTTTCTTAGGTCAATAAGGTACAAGTCACGGATACATTGGATGGTCGTCAGTTGAAGTCACATTATCATAAAGATTTGCATGCATTACATTTTGAAATATTGTTATGTTGTGAAATCTTTATTTTTACAAGATAAACAAGTTAAGCCCATGAGCTTTTTGTATCGAACCATTTATGAAATCTAATGTATCAGTTTTTAAACGACCCTTATAATGGTCGTTCTCATAACTTGTGCTATTGATATATGAAGTAATACCCTCGGAACATCATATTCCGCTGTGGCCCATTTTTGGGGTGTTACAGTTATAAGTATGTGACCAAGTCAATGACTTCATCTACATGTCTTAATCTTGAAGACATAGCAAGTTAACCTTCTACTTTACGTTATAAGTCTTTTCACAAGTAAAGGACTTCATGTACATGTCTTAAGAAGACATAACAATTATTAAACTAAAGTAAAAATAAGTGCCAAATAATGGTCTTAATAGTAATTTCAAGTTAATTTCGAACTCCATGTTTATGATTTCCAAGAAAACATGTAGAATATCTTAAACATACACAATGGATCGTTTGGAAGATTTTAGAGAAAGAAGTAGTTGGATGAACACTTAGAGAGATAAAGGAAAGATAAGAGAAAGCTTGTAATATTATGTGAGAAAATGAAACAACCAACACCCTCTCCAAGCTATGAATAGGGTACTTATATAACATTTTGGCCGGCCATGGGCCTTAGCTTACATGGGCTTTCCATGGGCTTTGGCCTAACTAGCTTACTAAGGTTCTAAATATTATGCTACGAGCTATCTAACTATACATTGATAGTGACCGATACTTTTTGTATTTCTAACAATCTCCCCCAAAGGGAGATCACTCCGATTTACAAAAACTTAAAAATATCATACTATGCTTGTCTTTAGACTTGTGCTCGTAGTCTTTAAACTTTAATCTTTAACTTGTGATTTGTTGTAGTGATATTTGACTTTAGGCTTGAGCTTGTTCCGTTAAGCTTGACTTGCATGTGATCTTTGAGCATCTTGAGATCATCAACCAAACATAATTTCTTATCACTAACTCGTGATCTTTTGCCTTCTTGTGTACTTGTGACCTTCAGACCGACATGCTCATACTTTTCTTGATCTTGAAAGCTTAAATAACCATCTTTCTTAAAATTCTTTAACTTTAACACTTCGTCACTTCAAGAAAGACGTATAGTATCAGAGTAGCAGAATTCTTAAAACATGTACTTGAGCTTTCATAGTGTCTTTACGTATGTCAGTCGAGTATGAGCATGTGGCTATGAATCTTGACTTGTCTCGACCAGCAGCTGCCACCATCGGGATTACCTGCATGAATGGGTTAGTGATAAACAACATGTATGGAAGAAAGTGTCTTTGTCACTTCGTCGAATATGGTTTCAATAACCATGGTTCCCCGTTGATCAGTGTAAATACTGCCTGTGATCAAGTAGAATTCCGAAGAATCTCCTTGACAGGGTTTCGCAGGTGAACTAGCCGTTCTTATTACTGGAGCGTCTCAAAGCAGACAACACGGTATGAGTGAATCAGTGAGACAAGGTCTCACCGATTGAAACAAAAATTGATTTGAAAATCAATTGACGTGTCACTTGCTAAAATGGTTTTGCGACACATCGAGAGTTTTATGCATTTCAAAATTCATCAATCGTTAATTCATAGTCTGGACCGAATCTATATCCAGTCTCACAAGTTTGATCCATATAGGATCTCACAAGTCACCTACCGCAAAGCTTGTTTGATGTTGGCTCTGGAAGAATTTCCATCGTCATTGTGAATACTTAAGTATCACTCTGATGTTCTGGCAATATCACAAGGATAATGCATAGGAACCTTAAGGTATTACTATTTTTTCACAGTGTGTGAGCAACAAATATATTAGAATTGTGTCCTAGTAAGATTTATGGATGATCTATTTTGGCTCTAGACTCGATAGTACACTTTTAGTTTTAGTAATCGAAGGCTGGAGCAGACTGCCACCTTTTCAATACCAACTAACTCGGAGTGAGAAAGTTGATAGAAATAAGTGTAATCTCTGTGAGAAATGAAACAAGAGTCTTTTAAGAGACCTTAAGTGGCTGGGGAGGGGTGTGCATCGCATCACTGGGTCCATGATGACTATCTTCAATACCAGACAACAGCTTAAGTGTTTGTGATAGCATATGTATTGACCCAGTTTCTGCCTAAGTATAAGGAGGGCTTTTTTCTTTTCACCCTTTATCTTTACTTTTTTTTTCATTCTTCAACCCCTTCAATGCTTACCAATACTTCATCACTAACACCTTGTTGGGTTTGTTCCAGTGTTAGCTCTATCTTAGTCCGCATTTTTCCTTTTTCTCACATTTTCTCCTTTTTATCATACCTATGGACTTATATTCTAACTAATGGAATGTCCCTTGGTAGATCCCTCTAGTTCTGGTTGGATCATGGGAACGAACACCTATACCTAACCACCTTATAACTCCAATTAATTAAATACATGGTCGGTCTTTTGGTATTTTTCTCAGCCTTAAAACCATTTGAAAACATCGATCAAGGTACTTTGTGATATAAATCAAAACATTTAGTACCTTGATGGTTTTACTTTTCAGAAAAGCTCCCCCCTCATACGTGCATCGATAACCAAAAATGTTTAGCATATACGAAGAAGGAGTTCACACATGAGTCTTTAAGATCACATAATACAAGTTATATATATTTTAATTATTTTCTCCCCTTATCAAAAATGTCAAATCTCTTGATATTTTGGATATCAATTGATTCAAATATGTATGAAAGTTATTTGGGGAGAAAAATGTTCTAATTATATATCAAGTCTTTTATTAGGAACATTTTGATGCTCCCCCTCAAATTATGAGGGATTTATATGGTGTTTGAGTACGTTAATTTGTATTTTTTTGAATTTACTAAAAAATTCTAGAAAATTCGTACTCAAACAATATATATGCCTATTATTAGTCTAACACTACTTATTTACATATTCACAAGTTTTATAATTACGAGAGAATGACCTGAAATGATAAGAACAACATATGACTGAATCATATGGTTCGTTGAAGTAGTCGTAGGTCTTCCCCGTAATATCTCCCACCAACGAACTTTTCTAAGCTCCTCATTAACCTTTTCTCTAGCAGCTGCTTATCGATAGCCTTGATCATGATGCGAGACCTCTTTCTGTCTAAACTACTCCATATTCTCTTTGGCAAGTAATCCATCCTCAGGTTTGAAGAAATATCATGAAGAACGGATCTAACAGATGTGGGCGTCCGTCATTAAACTTGTAGAGTTCATCCATGCGCATCTATCTGTTTCCTTTGTACTTATCTTTATAGATAATTCCTTGAGGATTGTTGTATGCAATGTATGGAATTATATTAGAAATGTCAGACCTGAATGTTTCTAGCTCGGTTATACTAAGCTTCTTCTGGTAGCTTTCGACTCCTAGTTGAAGGTCTTGCACTCGCTTAAGAATGACGACACGTATGGTAAACATCCGTAATGCCACACCCAAGTCGAAAATAACATCTCTTTCAAGATTGGAGAGTTTCTTTTGAACCAAGAGAAGTAGCAAATCTTCAATATCGTGCATGTGAAGTCTTGGAAAGTCACTTTCTTTGAATTTGTATAATTGCTGCTCTTCTCTTTGAACTTCAATCTCCTCTAGATAACCGTAGTTTTGGTTACTACAATAATTCTTTTTGTGGAGTAGACATCATGTTTGGACACCCTGTTTCTTTCGAATCCATAGAATCTTTTTCGTTTAGGACCCTAGTGTGAAATTCCCCAAACAACATATCTATCATAGGATACCTTTACCGGACTCCATAACAATGGAACCATTTCTTTAATGCCTGGAATATCATACTTAACAGCCTTTGTTTTTGTTGTGGAAGTCATATATTTCTTGCTTGAGCTTCCTTCCCTTAGATACTTGAGATCATTGTTGATGAAGTAGTAAACAGGAACAACTTGACGACCTTGATCCATAATAAACGGTAGAGGCTTGCTAAGGTCAAACAAATATTTCTTTCCTCAAGGGTTGTTCTAGTCCAGTCGATCAGTTACAGCTTTATAACATTCTTTAATGTTATATTTGAGTTCCACACGACTTTTGCATGTCCCTTTGAGAAGATTAAATACTGGTCCAACAAGGTGATCTTGTGTCAGATGATCAATCTTAAGACGGTTCATGACATATGCTGAGAAGTCGATAGGAGTACTCATAAGCTCGTTGAAAGAAAGAGGAGGCTTTTCTGCTTGAGCAATTTTGCTGATCCAGGTTTGAGGTGGTCGAAAGTCAACTGATTTTCCAACATTCCAATCCAAATCAGGAGTCAGAGGCCTTTTAGGTTTCTTCAACCAGTCATGCTTTTGAGCATCCTTGACATTAGGTTGTTCACTAGTGTTACCCAAATCACTTCTTTGATTATGTGGCATCTCGGTGTCTGAAACCTCAAACACTGATTCCTCTGCTTGAGCAGACTTACCAGATGATTTTGGCTGAGACTTGGTGCCTTTGGATGATCTTGACTTTGATTCTTTTGATTTAGGGCCTTTTGATGGTTCAACATCTTTGCTTGTCTTCTGTCTTTTCAACCCTTGGTTTGATCCAACTGAAGGGTCTTCATCTTTATCCTTGTCTTTACGGTCTTTTTAATGAATATGTTTTTCCATAAGATTCGAAGAGGTCCTTGTCAAGCTTGTAAGATTTAACCAGTTTATCATAGAGTTCTTCGTGTTCTTTAGCCCCTCGATACGATTGACTTTTTTGCATCTTGTCTAAAAGGATCTTCTTTAATTCAAACTCTGTTAGTGACGTCCTAGCCTCGTATATAGATTGAGGTTGAGAAGAAGATTTAGCTAAAACAACATTCTCAAGTGATTCAGTAACGGTGCTTTGGATCACAGGAGTGGCGAAGTCAGACACTTCCTTTGGTAGAATATGAGGAAGTATAATTTTGACTTGATCAATGACGTTAGCCTTCACGGATTTCTCAATGAATTCCATGTACTTCTCCCTCTCAGACTTAACTTCCTCCTTAAGTACCTATTGAATAGTATTTCCAAGTCTTGTGCCAAGATGGGCTTCTACGATTGCAGGGACTTGTGATTTTATAGCTTCGAGGAGTTGTGCAGAATGATCAACTTGTTTGAGTTGAGAAAGGTCTTTTTCCAAGACAAAAATTCTTTGGTTGAATCCAAATAGGGATGAAAAGTCTAGAATTGTAGGAAGAGAGGTAGTTGCTTTAGTTGTTGGTGTGGGAGTTGGTATGATAGTTGTGGAAAAGGAGTGAATGGATGAATAAGCGGAGGAATGGTTGTTGCAGACGTTGTTGAGGTTTCAGGGATTACCATTACAGATATGGTGAGAAGTGAGGGTGTCTGATTACTTGGTTCTTCATGGCGAACTTTGACATTCATCATGGAAATGATTTCATTGTCAGCTGGTAGAACGTTATCCAAGTTTAGAAATTGAGTGGTAAAGTCGGATAAGACAGAAGAACTTTGCAGTGGACCTTCAGTCTTCTGTGTGACATGAGCAGATGTGAGTGTTACATGTGCGTCATCCTCGACTTGATCATATGTAGTCTCTTGAGTAACATTATCATGACCAGCATCAGTCATCTCTGCATCTCCTTTCCCTTTTTCTCCATGCTCTATATCTTTTAACTTCACGTTTACGTCTTTATACAATTCCTTATCAATGCGATCATACTCTTCTTCATTCACATGTTCATTTTCATCATTAGTGGATTCATATTTTTCAAGAGTATACACATACTCTTCTTTTATATCATTATAGTTATGATTAAGATTAGGATTCTCATCTTCATCAAACTCAGTCCTTTCATTATCACTTGCATCATTATTACCATCATCATCACTGTTATCATCATTACCATCATCATCACTGACATCATTACTGTCATCATCATTAATATCATCATCATCATCATCTCCACTTTCTCCCAAGACTTATTTTCACTCTCAGATTGATCTTTGGGCATATCAGGAACCCCTAGTTTAGTACCAGTTCCTTCATTTGTACTTGTTATCTTACCTTTAGGCTCATCAGGAACCTTTGGTTGAGAACCAACTCCATCACCTGAGCCACTTAGCTGAAGAGAATGAGTTTTCCTTTTGCTTTGTTTAAGAACTTTCTTCATTTGATCATCTTCTAGTAAAGCAGCCTCAGACAGCAAATCAATGCCTTTGCTTTTATCAGTGGTTGCTGGTGCCTTCTTCTTCGACACAGACACACCAGGAGTGTCTCTGATTTGTACACCAGTTGACTATTTTCTTGAAGGCTTCTTTGAAGAAACATCTTTCTTAGCCAGTGCAGACTTCTTTTTGGAAGGAGATTCTTCAGGAGATGTAGTGATTATCTTGATCATGGGAGAGTCATGCTTCTTGTATATCCTTTTTGGCTATGGAGTTGCAGCTCCTGTAGCGAATGCAAGATAAGTCTGATAGGCTAGAGAGTCCTGTATCTTTGGAGTAGTCATTACTGTAGAAATAAGAGCTCTATAAACTTGAGTGTCTTCATCCTTAGAGACAAATCTCAAAGTACCCAAAATGCTGTCATACTGAGTAGTATGCATAAACATTATGTTCCTCATTGAAATAGAATTATCTTTAGAAAGGAAGTGATGAATGATAGCCTTTGTGAATATGGGATAGTACATTTTCTCTTGTTTCTTGACGTCTCTGTTATCTATTGGAATGCAAAGTCTTCCCAGAGTAGTGCAACATAGTCAATGTTCCTTTTGTAATACATTCCCTTTTTTTTTGTTTGGTAATACTTATTCCCCAAAGATTTTGAGCTCTTGAATGGGGGGTGTATCGTGTCAAGTCCTATTAATCTATCCACTTAGACACTTGTTCATGATTGGAAAAATTTCTCCATGGTTAATGCATATGCAACAACCCGACGTACATATTTCTTAATAATTTTCTATGTGGCATGTTCCTGGTAATGGTTTACCAAGCGGGAGATGTTTTTCACGTCGGGATATAAAGACGGGGAATTTCATTCTCAGAGGAGGTTCATCAAATTCTGATCTGGAGTCTAGGATAGATTAGAGAATCTCTCTGAATACTTCCATATCGGACATGAGGATCCTTTTCTTTTCAACTTGATCGGCTAAGATGAATCTTGCTTGTGCTGATGGTGGCCCAGAACTGCTCATTGTTATCTAATGGAACACTTGCAGTGATAAGAGCAAGTGCATCCAAAACAACTTGATAAGTGGGTTCCTTTTGAGTCTTTTCAGGATCAATTCTCATGTTGCATTTTCTAATCTTGACTTGTTTCTTAGGAGCAACCAAAGCATTGTCTAGAGCAATTTGTTGAGCAGTATTAGCCATGGTTCTGCTAAGATTTGTCCAGTACAGTTTATATACAACCAGGTATATATATATATATATATATATATATATATATATATATATATATATATATATATATATATATATATATTACTGTATGACAATTTGTTTCATGTTGATAGATTATGCAAGTTGTGATTATTGAATAAGGATTAAACACATTTGGACAGGTAGGCAATAGTTACACAAGATGATAAACAATAATCAGATAGGCAACTTGATAGGACAACCTAACTTTAGCCATCTTAGCGACTATATTGAATATAATTAGCTTAGGATCACCTGTATAGATTGCCTATTGAACATGTTTAATTCGCCTAGTTAAATTGTGTTTAGTTCGCCTAAGTGATCATGTTTAATTCGCCTAAGTGAATCGATGTTTAATTCGCCTGTAAAACCTAAAAATCTCAACAAATGTGAAATTACCAAAATACCCCTAATGCAAGAAAATCTATAAAAGCTTAAATAAATTTCAGTTTAATTATAGGAATTATGAAAATACAATATATGGCAAGTATGAAATTTATGTAAGATGAAAATACTTTATGTTATACAAGGAAAATAATTAAAATTAAATATATATGTATATATGCCGAATTATGTATAATAATTTAATTATACATTATTATATATATAAATAATTAAAGATAAATACATAATAATTATGCATTTGATAAAAATCTGATTTATCTATTTTGAAAGGCCCAAAATCTCGGCAAAACCTTCTTAGTATAATCCTATTATAACTCTTTATTCACTTTTCATTTTATTAATCTTAAAAACAAAAACCGAAAACCCTAAAAATCAAGAGGCGGCACATTCGAATTTTTCCAAGGCAAGGACGATTTTTCTAAGATCATTTGAAGGTTAAGGAGTGTGGTAAAAATAGTGGGAAGCTTTGGGAGTGCTTGATTCGATTTTTGGTATTGTTTTGGGTTCGAAAATCTCAACCGGGTACATAAAATCATAAAATCATCAAGGGACATCAAAGGTAATTTTATAACTCATGTTTCATCATATTAATATGTTATATACCTGAGAAAAATGATCATGCATTTTATTTTGATTTTATAAATTGAAACATATTCAAAACCCTAATTTAGAAATGAAAATGAAATCGGCATATAAAATAATTGTAAAATTTATTTTATATTTTTCTGAGGTTGTTCATATCTCATATAACTCAGAAAAATTGTTGGAATAATTTATGAATGATTCGAATAATTGTTGGAGATTTATTTGTGATTACCGAATTCGAAAATAAGGGAAAAAGGAAAGAAAAGGGTTAAAATGAATTAGGGTTAGGGTTTTGTTATTTTTTCCAGGTGTAATTAATGCCAATGATTGGTAAATAATTGTGTTTGTGATTGGGGAAAATTTTATTAGGGTTTTGTGGATTTAAATGTTAGCCGATTATGGTATAAAAGGTATAAGGACTTGTTTTGTAAATTCTGAAACTATGGGGGCTATTTTAGACATGTTATTATACTTAGTAAATTCTGTATAAAATAAGTTGGGGGGTATAAAATGTCATTTTGATATTATTTTGGATTTAAAGTGGTTAATTTCATATATTATGTAATTAGAAATTAATTAATTAAAATAGAGGGACTAAAGGTGTAAATTCTGAAAAGTATAAGGTTTGGTTAGTATTTAATGTATAAAGTATGATTTTGTCATATTTGAATCTATAAGGGCTTGTTTTGTAATTATGGATAATTAAAGATAATGTTTAAGTAATTAATAAACCAAAAGGACTAAATATGTAAATTATGTAAAATTAAGGGTTTGACTTGTAAATACATAAAATGGAAGGTATAATCTGAATAAAATAAGAAACTTTGATATTTACACTTTTAACCTTGAAATTTGTTGATTTTGCATATTAAACCCTAAAATATGGAAAGTTGTCATATTTAACCCTAAGCTTGTAAGGTTGGCATATTAAGTCCCTAATCTATTTAAAATACTTAATAGAATCTCAAATGATGAATATTACTAATTTTGGAAACTTACTAAAAATGGAAAGTTACTAAAAATAGAAAGTTACTAAAAATGGAAAGTATAACTTAAATGAATGGTTTGTAATTCGAATTCATTATTTCTTTAGGTTCGGTCAAGAGGGAGTGATTTTGATATTCCTGTGGTGTTTCTTTGATTTTGCTTTGCTTCGGAATAAGGTACAGATATTCTGACCTTATCGTTAAGGTTTCTCATGACATATTCCTCTCTATCTTTGATTTCTTATGTGATTTGCTACATTTGCTCTGAGCCTTTTATTTTGGCTTTCTTATATGATCTGTTATTATGTTCTATTTGAACCCTGCTATGATCCCTTTGATATTTGAACCTTTGATATTGAACTTTGCTATGATCCCTTTGATATTTGAACCTTTGATTTGGCATTGAACCTTTGCTATGATTCCTTTGAAATGAACTTTGATATGACCTTGTTTTGAACCCTTCAGTTTGAGAACCAAGCTACTATTTGTTTCCTAGCCATGAAGGTAACATGGCCGTGTCATTGAT
>BQNB010001363.1:31383-141375 GCA_026074375.1 Tanacetum coccineum | reverse complement strand
TCAACTTTTTCACAAATATAAACAAGATACTCGTTAAAATTTGCAATATATATAAAGTATGATGACTTGGTTTAAATTAAAGTGTATGTGAAATGTTGCAAGTAATAATATGTTTGAAAGAATTTTATAAGAAAAATGACACCGACAGTTGATAAAAGAAAATGTTTGATATTGTTGTCTGTGGGTGTGGTCAAATATCAAAAGAATATATAGTCTTTAATTAGCTTATTTAACATGTACAATATTTGGATCATCATCGTCATCTTCGCTGAGGCTTCTTCCATGGGTCCGTACGTACCAAACTCTTAATTTGTTTTTAGCTTCTTCCTTCATATATATACATGTTTCACTGACACCACCCAACATTCATTTCATTTCTTAGCTTATTAGCTTATTGATCAAATAAAGAAACATAAGCTACTTTGCTTCTCCTTCAATCCACCAGCTAGCTTTTCAATCTTACTTATTCTTAAGCAACGACCTTTGCTTCACTCGCTCGATCATTTTTAATTTGCTTATCACCAATGGTCTTTATTCTCAAGGCTTGCTTTACAATCTCATCCGATGATCATTCCAGTAAAGTCGCTGATTGTGGCACCACCACCATAACATGCAATTCTTCTTCTAAAGCATTTTCATGGGATGAGATTACGAAAGCAAGCAAGAATTTCTCCAAGGTTATCGGGTCCGGCGGCTTTAGTACTGTCTACCTAGCTCGATTAGCAGGCGTCTTAACTGCTGTCAAGATCCAATCCTCTTGCACTGACCGCCTTGCTCGTATTCATGATCAAGAGCTTCAGATATTGCTCACACTTCAACACCACCCAAACATTGTCAACTTTCTTGGACACTCATCATGTGATAACCAACAAGAGCATGCATTATTGTTTGAGTATGTATCCAATGGTACTCTACATGATAAATGTCCGTGTATGTGCCGGACAGGCTAGTAGACCGAACGGGCCACATAAAACCCAAGCGGACTAACTCAAGCCCAATCGAATAAATCATAGACCAAGCTACTCAAATCCGAACGGGCCACCAGAGTCCGAACGGGCCATAAAAGTTCCAAGCTGATATCCGCATATATACCGGACGGACCTCACATTCGAACGGGTCGCACGGGATCCAAACAATACTACATCAACTCGAAAGAAGACACAACGTTAGACTCGATAAAGAATGACACCTCTTCAAACTGGTGGATAATAGCAAGCACTTACGCAACATCGCTATTCCAGGAATTAAGGAGCGATGTCCCCAAGGTATACCGACGCCCAAGGCAAAGGCTAGGTATAGGTCGTCTCCTTCATTCCCAAGGTGTCAAGAACAGTACTTCCAAACAGTACTTCGAGTAGTATAAATACCCAAGCATTTACTACTTGAAGGGCAGCATTAAATTCACCACCACACACATTTATTACGCATAGCCCCTTCATCTCTTACTTATAGCCCCTTCGGCTCTTACAAAAGTACTTACTTTCACGCCCGAGCTTGGTCCTGGGTCAACACCCGGGGCGAGTTAACGGGTTTTCTGTCTTACTTTCAGATACTTAGGTGGATTACTCATCTAGAAGCGTGGGAGCACTCCTATTTCCTCTAGTACGGTAAATTACTTAAACAAATTGGCGCCATCCGTGGGATTCTGATCTTATCTACCAAGAATGACTAGTCCCACAAGAGGCGGAGATCCGGAGGGTCGAGACGACCGAGAAGGAACTCCCCCTCTAACGAAAGAACAAATTGAAGGGCACATCTCTGCCATGAAGTCTATAATCAAAGAGCACAACAAGCGAAACAAAGCTAACCCGATACGGCTGAACTTCGAGACGGAGGACCAAGACCCCAAAGAGGACCGCATTGTGAAGGGAAGGGAGGTTGATGACGACGATTTAAGTAAACCTTTCAAAGAAACATTAAAGACGCCCTTTACGCGAAGAATAATCGAGTTCTCCGGTCCAGAGTATAGCATGCCAACCAACATCGCATTGTACGACGGGTCCACTGACCCGGCGGACCATTTGAATCGTTTTGTGGGGGCAGCGAACTCGGGGGAATGGCCCATGCCAGTATGGTGCCGAATGTTTCAGCAAACGCTGGATGGGTCAGCCAGGGGGTGGTTCGAAAACCTTCCTCCCAATAGCATAGACGAATGGTGGAGGCTGAGAGAGGCTTTCACCACTAGTTCAACCAGGAAAGCGTGTTACAAAGAACCTCACGAAATCACCAAGATAGTAAGGAAAGCCAATGAAACCTTAACGGCATTCAAGGAAAGATGGACCGTAGAGACAGGATTCATCATGGGCGTCCCGGAAGTTATGAAGATCTCATCATTCATGGATTCTGTTAAGTCCCCCGAATTAGCCAAGCGTTTTGCTAGTAGCGTGCCCAAGACAGTCGACGAAATGATGAAACGTTTAGATGAGTTCGTAAGGGCCGAAGAGGCATACGCCCTTACAGAATTACCACCAGGAGAATCACGAGATATTCATCGTCGATTATCTTTTCCGGCAAGCCCGCGAGACGTCCATCAACGACTGACGTTTCCTTCTGCCCGAAGAGACGACCGAGACGGTCGAAACAACCCGGGAAGAGATTCCGAAGGCGACCTAGTACACATCCTGACAAGGGCCATGGACAAGCCTTCAATAGGGAAGACAGAGAAGATTACGGACCCCGTACCCCAAAAGGGAACGAACAAACAGGCGCTGTACCGTACTTCGTTAGATTTTTGACGAAGTGCCCTAAAGAAATACTGGCAACGGAAACACAACTGCAACTACCACCACCAAGACCTGTGGCTAATCCGTTAAGGACGGGCGACCCGGATAAATATTGTGATTATCCCAGGACAAGGGTCATCACACAAATGACTGTATCCAGCTAGAGAAAGGCAGTTAGAAATCGCCTTAGAATCAGGAAGCCTAATCATATGATGAAATAACTAAGCAGAGGGTGGAAAGGAGACAAAATAGAAACCCACCGGTGGCAGAAGGAAATTAACAAGTCAACGTTCCACTCTTCTAAAAAGAAGAAACGAAAAAGACCGCGAAGCAACAGAGCTGGATTAACACTCCTATCTCCTTCCCATCAATTAATACGGACGACGCTCCAGAGACCACAGTAATAGGAAGCAGAGTGTCGAATGATACCTCGAAAGGCGGGTCTATGTGGACGAAGGGTCATCAGTGGAAGTCATGTTCGAGCATTGCTTCGAGAACCTTCCGGAAGAAGGCAGAGGGCAAGACCAGGGAAACTAGAACTGATTCTGGGGGTTTTGCAGGAGAGTGAATCGAAACCATTGGGAAAAATTGACTGGAAGTATGCTTCGGAATGAAGGGTTGAGCCAGAGGACATCAATGCAATTCATAATCATCCGTGCACCAACTCCTTACCAAAATAATACGGGGAGACCAGGCCTAAAGATACTACCATGCATCCCCTCAACAAGCCATATTCAATGATCAAATTCCCAACCCCCAAGGGAATCGCTACTTTGATCGCTCGAACAATCACAATTGCGGAATGCCGAAAAAGAGAGGAGAAGCAGATGATAAGGGAAGAAACGCCCCAAGAAGAGGAGGGCGTGGATGCTACCGAACAAGTAGTGGTCAACCCCAGTTTTCCCGACCAAATGGTCACCATTGGAGGGAGACTCTCCAAGGGCTGTAGGGAGCAATTGAAAACTCTTCTGAAAAACAACATTGAGGTGTTCGCTTGGGAACCGGCCGACATGACTGGGGTACCTCGAAAGGTCATAGAGCACACCCTCAATGTAAACCCCTCCCTCGATCCAGTATGTCAAAAGAAAAGAACCTTCTCCCCAGAAAAAAGCGGGGCAGTCACCAAAGAAGTAACCGATTGGGTCAAAGCGGGGATAGTCCGTCCGGTCAAATACCCGACGTATATCTCCAACCCAGTGTTAGTCAAGAAGTGCGACGGATCTTGGAGAATGTGCATCGACTTCAAAAACAGAACACACATGCCAAAAGATTATTATCCTTTACCTAACATAGACTCAAAGTCGAGCGGTCATGGGGTTTCAGGTACATAGTGCTTTTTGGTGCCTACAAAGGTATCATCAAATACAAATGGCAGAAGGAGGACGAAGAAAAGAACACTTATTAACACGGAGCAGGGAACTTATTGTTACACCGAAGATGCCCGTTCGGTCTAAAAAGAACGCAGGGGCCACCATAACAAATGACTAATAGACTCGGATTTTCCAAAGCCAGATAGGTAGAAACCTGGAGGCATACGTAATGATATGGTAATCAAAAGTAAAGAAAAACGAGGCCTCCTGGCTGATATTGCAGAGACGTTCGAAGGTTTGAAAACAATAAATATGAAGCTGAACCCCAAAAAGTGCTCGTTCGGAGTAGAGGAAGGCAAATTCCTGGGGTATATGGTCACTTCGGAAGGAATTCGAGCAAATCCTAAGAAGACGAAAGCTATATCGGACCTCCAGTCCCCTAAAACATTGAAAGAGATGCAAAGCCTCAGCGGGAAGCTAGCCTCCTTAAATCGTTTCTTGGCCAAATCAGCCGAAAGGGCCCTCCCTTTCTTCAACACACTGAAAAACATAACGAAGGAAAATAAGCACGAATACCGATGGACCGCGAGGCGGACGAGGCGTTTCAGCAGATGCAGGGACAATCAATGCGCTATCCATCGTTTGACACCACCATACCCAGAAGAAACGTTATACGCATACCTAGCGGTGTCTAGGGAGGCAGTCTCCGCAGTACTCTTGACAGACCGGAATGGAAGGCAATGTCCTGTACAATACGTGAGCAGAACACTAAACGAGGCAGAAAGGAATTACTCCCCATTGGAAAAACTAGCTCTTTCATTGGTTAACATGACAAGAAGGCTAAGGAGATATTTTGAAGCTCATCCAGTAAAGGTCATCACGGACCAGCCAATCAAAAATATACTCAGTAGGACAGAAGTTTCGGGGAAGCTAGCAAAATATGCAGTAGAGATAGGAACATACAAGATCTCCTTCATACCACGGAGAATGCAGTAAAGGTCAAGTCCAAGCAGATTTCCTTTCGGACGCCCCAGATGGAGAAAGGGAAGATGAATATTTTCAGAGTCCGGAGGTCCCTCCGGAAATAGACGACACAGAGGCATGGACCCTTTACACTGACGGGGCGGCCAGTTCAAAAGGCTCGGGAGCCGGTCTTGTTTTAACTGGACCCAGTGGAGTGGAATACGCTTATGCCCTCAGGTTAACGTTTGCCAGCACAAATAACGAAGCAGAATATGAGGCTCTCCTAGCGGGGCTACGAGTAATACGCGAATGATGAAATGTTCTGTGGATAGAGTCAAGGTAACTCACACGCTCGTGCCCAGTCAGATTAATTGATATATGAAGCTAGCAACGATTCAATGATCAAATACCTAGCCAAAGCTAGAGAGTACATCTCTGAATTTCAGACCTTCTCCATCGAAAATATACCAAGAGGAAGTAATCAGAAGGCTGATGTGTTGAGCAAGCTAGCCACCGTGCCGTTCCACAACCTTACCAAGGAGATATTGGTCGAGGTCCTGAATGAACGGTCAACGGAGGTCCGAGAATCAGACAATAGTGGAATGATAAGCAGACAACTGATGACTCCCATCCATTAGACTTGAGGAATGCATAGTAACCATCGGATAAAAACGAGGCACGAGCCCTGCGCGCCAAGATAGGCCAGTATACAATGGAGTCAGGAGTCTTATTCAAAAAGGGATATTTGTCCTCTGCAGCGAATGTTAGGACCTCTTCAGCAAATTATTCAATCGTAGAAATTCATTGGGATCTTGCGATGCAGGTAGGTCCTGAGATCAGTAGTAAGGAAGGCAAATAAGACAAGGTTACAATTGGCACCACCATGCATGCAGAACAAAAACGAGGTAATAAGTTGACTCCTGTCAGATACACTCACCGATACCCAAGACTCCCAAAAACAATCAATGACTCTCCATCATGCCCCGTGGCCTTCATCAGTGGGAATGGACATACTTGGTCCGTTAACCCGCCAAGAGGAGGAGCTAAAATTCGTAGTTTGGCATTGATTACTTTCACCAAAGTGGTTAAGAGGCAAAGCCGCTGGTCAAGATAACGGGCAAGGAAATAATCCGCTTCGTGATGGACAATATCATATGCAGATATGGTCTCCCAAGAATCATTGTCACGGACAATGGGGCACAACTGATAAACGACCCCTTCAAGAGTTGGTGTAAAAGGTTTGAGATTCAACAGATGAATACAGCTTACGTATGATTGGGGGGAAGCTAACTTGGTCCGAAAGGGCAAACCGAAGCCTCATGGAAGGAATCAAAACTAGGTTAGGAAGGGAAAAAGCAGGATGGGTGGACGAATTGCCGAATGTACTATGGGCCCACCGTACCTCGATTAAGCAAAGCAACGGCGAGACCCCCTTCAGCCTAACTTACGGGAGTGAAGCGGTTATTCCGGCAGAAATAGGCATGCCGTCCTACCGAACGTTGATGATTAGGGAGGAGTTCAACGAAGAAGAGCAACGCTTGAACCTGGACTTACTACAGGAACGAAGGGAAGCGGCCGCTATACGGGAGGCCAGATACAAGTCAAAAATGGAGCAGTACTACAACAAGAAAGTACGTCCGGCGGGATTTAGGCCAGGAGAGTTTGTATACCGCAGGAATGAGGCTAGCAGAGTGGAGGATCAGGGGAAGCTAGGTCCCAAGTGGGAAGGCCCATACAGGGTTACAGAAGCATTCGAAAATGGCTCCTATAAATTGCAAACGATGGAGGACAAGGTAGTTCCTCGAACTTGGCACGCGATCAACTTACGCAAATGCTATTTGTAGGTTTTATTATTTTATGAGTTCTGTATCTGTATACGCTATATTTAACTAATGAATGTGATAGCTCGTACTCCAAACTTCAATGAGGAGAGCAATTTTCCGATGAATGATTGTTATGACCTCTGGACATGAAAATCCCACAGACAACCAAGTCACAGGGTAAAAAATTGGTAAGGAAGGGCACAGCCCCTCCGGAAAAATAAATCCCACAGACAACCAAGTCACAGGGTAAAAAATTGGTAAGGAAGGGCACAGCCCCTCCGGACAAATAAATCCCACAGACAACCAAGTCACAGGGTAAAAAATTGGTAAGGAAGGGCACAGCCCCTCCGGACAAGTAAATCCCACAGACAACCAAGTCACAGGGTAAAAATTGATAAGAAAGGGCACAGCCCCTCCGGACAAATAAATCCCACAGACAACCAAGTCACAGGGTAAAAAATTGGTAAGGAAGGGCACAGCCCCTCCGGACAAATAAATCCCACAGACAACCAAGTCACAGGGTAAAAATTGATAAGAAAGGGCACAGCCCCTCCGGACAAATAAATCCCACAGACAACCAAGTCACAGGGTAAAAAATTGGTAAGGAAGGGCACAGCCCCTCCGGACAAATAAATCCCACAGACAACCAAGTCACAGGGTAAAAAATTGGTAAGGAAGGGCACAGCCCCTCCGGACAAATAAATCCCACACAACCAAGTCACAGGATAGAAATGATAAGCAGACAAGGGAAGAATCAAGTACGACATGCTAATTTACAACGGCACCAGAGAAAGTTACAATTATCGGGCCCCAAAAGGGACATTTGATCAAAAATTACAAGAGTCCAACACAAGACCTATCTATTACAAACTACAAAAACTAAGTCTTCCCAGACGGAAGAGCTTTGGAACCTCCGGAAGCTCGATCAGGGTTTTGAAGAGAGGGACCAGTCTTGGACTTCGAAATCTCTTGAGAGGCTATATCTTTCGAACCGGCCACCTCCGCGGCTCTAACAAGTTTGGGGGCAAAAGCAATACCCCCAGAACCAGCTTTGGGAGCATCCTTTGGAGGAGGGGCAGGATGAAGTTTTAGGAGATCTTGCACCGGCTTCTCGGAAAGGTGAGAGATACGATCCACATACGAGTAAGTCTTAGAGAACAACCTCTCGTACTCAGCATTCATCTTCTTATCAGAATAAGCATCAAACCCGTTCATCCTCATCATAATCTCACGAAGCTCCCCTTCGGACCTCGCCTCAGCCAGACCTTGTCCCCATCCAGTCTGAAGTGCATAGTTGAAAGGAACAGAGAGAGACTGTTTATATTCGTGGCTCTGTAGGAGACGTCCCACCACAGTGGGAAGGAGCTTCTTAATAGCGTCAGTTTTCTCCCTTTTGGCAAAAGAAAGTTGGGTCCGGAGCGCCTCATTTTCCGAAAGTCTATCACTAGAAACCCTTTCAGCATAAACCAATGCAGAGTCTTTTTGGGCAAGCTGGTCTTCCAGGTTTTTCACAGCAGAAGAATGGACCTCATCGGCACTTTTCAATTGTTGCTCCAACTCTTTGATCCGAAGGGCCTGTTCGGCATTGGTAGCCATTAAACCATCCTTTTCGGCTTGAACAACAGCAAGATGCTCAGAACATTGGGCATGCTCCTCACGGAGTTTCCTATGCCTCTCGGACAAGGTGTTGTAGAAGTTCTGGACGATATCAAAGTCCTCTCGAGTCCGAACAAGATGACTCCGCGTAGTCTCAAGATCCCCTTTCAAGGCATGGTGGGTGTCATAAAGAGACTCAAACTGACGGAGAGCATGGGCCTGTGCCATAGCACCACGGGCCAAGGTAAACCAGGCTCTATCCAAAACAATGTTATTGTCCAAAAGATGCATCTCCTCTTGAACGCCAGGAGGAGTAAGGTTAGCCATTAAATCACGACACTCCTCCGGAGTGGTCACTCGGCTCCTCTGATGGATTCCCCAAGTCGGAACAAAAAGAGACGGAGGTAAAGAAGACCCAGCCCCATCGGCACCAACACCTGTGGAACACCGCCTATTAGCAAATAAAAAAAAAAAAAAAAACACATAAGAGAACGAAGAGGAAAGGAAAAACAAACCTCTCAAAAGGGGATCAGGCATAGGAGTCTCCTCTTGAGCAATGGACTTCCCATTATCCGGACGGGTTGCAGTAGGGGGGATTGACTCAGCTCCAAGAACAACCCGTTCCGTGGTATCATTAATATGCCTCTCCGGTCCCTCAAGGTTAACCTCTTCGTCCACATCATCATCAAAATTACCATCTCCAGTACCAACAACCCCTGAGTGTTCATCATGATGCTCTTCGCAAGGGTGGGTGGTGGTATTAGCAGAATCATGCGGAGGAATCTCAAGCAAGTATCCCCTTGAGCTCAGTGTAAGGGGAAAACCACATTTTCACCCCTAAAGCATCCGAAGTCAACCCCCTCTATAGTCAGAAGAGGAGTAGAACTCGGGATTTGATCTGTAGGTTTCTCCCTAACGCCTCATTCGAACACCCTTCTCTCTCAGGCCCACTGGCACCTTCGGACCCCCTGTTCTTATCAGTCTTTCTCTTGGCAGCAGCCTGCGCTTTCCTTATCCTGTTGGCCACTATCTTTGGGTCTGAGGTCTCAACCCTTTGTTGAGAGTCCGTCTTGCCAGGAATTGGCTGATCGCTATTGAGTGGGAGGGTAGTATGTTGAGGAATGACGTCTTGTTCGGTCAAGGCCCTCCCAGCCTCGATAGTCATCACCCGAAAGAAAAGAAGACTAAATACTCCGACAAGTTAATAACCTACTAAAAAAAAAACACAACAGGTGAGAAAATGGCGGGAATACATCAAAGATCGCAAACAAATAAAGAAAATAAATGCCCCCTCGTTACCATTTGCCACTTCTGCGGATCATTGCACGAAGGATAGAACTTAGGAAATTCCCACGTGACGGCCAACCCAGCACTGAAAAGCAGTCCGCTCGGAATACCAACGTAATATCAATGGGTTGGTGGGTCAGAGTGACAACATCAGCCTCATCGAAGAACCACTTTGGGAGCAGGGTCACTATATCTGAATCATGATGTCTCCAGCACATAGCATCCGGAATGGCTCTCCGGTCAATAAAAAAGAAGCGCCCTTTCCACTTCTTCATACAAGAGAACGTTTCGTTCAAGATCTTACCCCGAAAATCCTTACCAGCTCTTTTCTCGAAGGAAAACCAATCCCCTTGTTTGCTAAGTTTATAAAAAACCCGAAACAAAGTTACCGAAGGGACGATGTCAAGGCTTCGACAGTACAACTCGAAGAGGGTCAAGCGGGTCAAACCCAGTGGCACTAGTTGGGAGATGTGTACATGAAAGTGCCTAATCACGGCAAGAAGGAAGGTCGAAAAGGGTACCCTTAGCCCAGCAAACTCAAAATACTGCTCATAGAGACCAATGCAATCATCATCTAACGTCCATGGTCCACTCGAAGAAACACGACAGGATTAGATCCCTAGGAATTTATATTTATGGGTGAGGGTTATTTCACGTCCTAGGTTTCATGGAAAGTATAAGAACCCCATGTCCACGCTTGCTAACGAAGAGTTTCGGCTTTGTCGACCTCCCATGTCAATTCGTTCCGCCGCGTCGGACAGTTTTTTACAGACCCAAAAGGGGGGAAGGACAAAACTTTTAAAAAAAAAAAAAAAAAAAGTCAAAAAGGGAAAAAAGGTATACCTGATCACAATAAAAAAAGGACAGGCGGGGCGAGCAGATGATTGTCTTGCAAGAAAGGGACGTTCGGCGTTGATCTCTAAATTTTTACACAAATACGGTTAAAAATGAAAAACTAAGGACTAAATAATAGGCCCCAAAAAGGGGCATGGGCTCGTCAATCAACAAAAACACTGTCAAGAAAGCCCAAACTCGACCGTTGATGGGAAATCGATCCAACACTGTACACCAAATAAAGAGGACGAAGAGGAGTCATAAAGGTTTTTAACCCAACGGAAAATTATGCGATTTAGTCGCATCCACACAAGAAGATAAGTGGATCTCACCTCCACATATCACAAATTTTTGCTTCACACCTATCAAGACCAAAAAAAAAAAAAAAAAAAAAAAAGAATAAGGTAAGAAGTGAAAAGAAGAAGGGGAGGGCAAGAAAGAAACAGGACCAACGTCTTTGATCCTTCGACGAGCACCTCCAGTATGACTTCAATAGTCTTGCTACTCTTAAAGTCCATACTGGGGGGGACATGTCCGTGTATGTTGCCCGGAACAGCTAGTAACCGAACGGTGACACGTTAAAACCCAAGCGGACTAAACTCAAGCCCAATTCGAATAAATCATAGACCAAGCAATTTAACCCATAATCCGAACTGGGCCAACAAAGAGAGTCCGGAACGGGTTCATAAAGTTTGCCCAAGCAGATGTCCGCTGTATATACCACGGACTGACCTCACCATTCGAACGGGACGCAACTGGGATCCAGACGTTGTACTAACATCAACCCGAAAGAAGACAGAACGTTAGAACTCGATAAAGAATGACACCTCCTTCAAACTGGTGGATAATAACAAGCACTTACGAACTATCGCTATTCCAGAAATAAGGAGCGATGTCCCCAGGTATAGAGACGACTCCCCAAGGCAAAGCTAGTATAGGTCGTCTCCTTCATTCCCAAGGTGTCAAGAACCTTACTTCCAAACAGTACTTCAAGTAAGTATAAAGACCACAAGCATTTACTACTTGAAGGCAGCTTAAAATTCAACCACCATGCACAACATTTATTACGGATAAGCCCCATCATCCTTGCTTATACCTCCATCGGCTCTAACATAAAAAGTACTTCTTTTCATCACGCCCTAGCTTGGTCCTGTCCAACACCCGGGGCGAGTTAACGGGTTTTCTGTCTTACTTTCAGATACTTAGGTGGATTACTCATCTAGAAGCGTGGGAGCACTCCTATTTCCTCTAGTACGGTAAATTACTTAAACAAGGGTTGCATGAATCTGTTCAAAAGTAACTGAGGTGGTAATGAAATCTTTAACACCTTAGGATCGAGGATATCTGTTTTGCACAACCCACACACCGGACCCTTATATTACTAATGGAACACAAGAGGCATGTATTATAAGAAAATATATGTTTATCACTGAACTTGTCACAAGGTATCGAAGAAAAAATATTTTAAACAAAACTGGAACATAGTGCTAAAGGATCAATTTCACAACACATCACATACGAACGGAATCCATACAAAATAGTAAAAAAAAAAGGATACAGATCGATGAGAAAATAAAATCGTTTGAGTCGATATTGTTGCATACATCAAACATCCTAAATACTCTTTACTAAAAGAACACATATAATTAATAAAATCATGTTCATTTATTTAATAAGTTTACTGAAAAAATTAAGTGCGTGTTAGACAAAGGCCACACACAGCATTAGTCTACCTGTAGATGGCTCTTTCATGCTAGATGGTTAAACTTCAACCTTCATTTGCTTCAGTACTCCATAGTGTAGCTCCTGAAAAACAGATATATGTTAATGCACAAGAAAAGACTAAGCTAGTATTTTAAAAAGGTTATTAGCATAGTAAGGTATCGTTGTTTCACCCATGAAAAGCCTTAAACTTTATATTTTAAGGTTATTTTTCAACCTTGACACGTCATAAAGAGTCGACGTGGTAAAACTTATCACCATGTCTGTCAAATTTATGTCAATTTTGTAGTCTTACTATTTCAACATTACTTGAAATTTTTTACAAATGACCAACACACTAATATCGAGATGGTAAGTTGACTCTCTTACTCAATTAAATCTTACCAAAATATAACACTTGCCCAACAGCTAAAACTAATTTAACAACGCGAAAATTATGATATAGTTATCCGACGCAATCCAACTTCCTTCCACAACTAAAAAACACTGAAATTCTACTTCAAGTCAAAAACTAATGTTTTAGGTTATGCAAATCATAAGCATGCATTGAGATACTATATACAAAGAGCTTATAACAGGTTATAGCTAACTAAACTAACATTGTAACAAACACAACTATCTAACTATAACATAGAAATAACTAACGTTTCACATTATCATGTATGTTTTATGTTAGTGTACATATAGTTAGTAATGTTGATTAGTTAGTTTGTTATGGTTTGTTATCAGCTCATTGTTAGAAACCGAAGTGTTTTTGCAGAAGACAAAGTTGTATTAGAGATTCAATGAGTTTTATCATACCAAACTACTCATCATTTCAGCAAACTCTGCAATGACTAATGCGTAACATTTAGGAAAATACAATGTTACTCTCCGACATAAATACACACTTAAATGAACACTTTTAGTCCTTTCTCAAAGTTTAATATAGTAATTTCATGTAGACAGACCTCAGTAAAATATTCCGATCAAGAGGACTCTTTCAAGTAAAGGTTATCTAGAACACTGTCACTTTTATGGTTTCCCACTCATAACATGTTAGTTTCCAAAACAAATTAAACACACTCTAAACGAAGGTGTTACTCGTGCTAGTCTAAAAGCCTAAGGCTAAGAAAATAAATAATTTTTCACTATTTCTAAAACCTTACACAGTCCATCAATATTCATTTTGTAATAAAAACACCAGGATAGTTAGTGGATTGCAATTGGCATAAATGCGTTAATTGATGGTGCATGCAAAGAATTATCAATGGATACCAAGGCCCATCATGTTTAGAAATGTGTGAGTTTTCCAAAAGAAGCAGATATGAAACTCTGCTAATCTACATACGCATAACCCACTATACTATTTTTCCAAAAGGAGCCTAGAAACATGGTTCAAATAACTTTTAGCTCAAAAAATCTTACTTTTTGTGTAAAGTGCAGCAAGGCATATATGCTCGCTAAAATAAGCAGGAAAAAAAACTTAAGACTTATCTCTACACAAACCAGACAGAAGCAAACACATGGGTTGGTGTGAATCCTACAGACGACTCACACGAGACTTGGCAAGGCAACGTAACCTTGTAACTACATAACAAAATTAGATTGTTTGCATACGTTGATGTGATTTCAAAAGCTTTAAATTTATAAGACTGAATATACCAGATAATTATATGAAAACACACACTAAAATATAACCCACATATGTACGTATTAACATTTTAGGGTAAGACCGGGTCCCACAATGATTTAAGTAGTGTTCAAATAATCAGAAGAAAATAGACTGTAACAATTGTTAGGAAAAAAATTTTGTTTTAGCCAAAGATAATAAAGATGACAACTCAGGTATAGTTGAAAAATAACTTATAAGTATTGGAAATGAATTGACCTCGAATATGTGACTATAATTTATAAAAATGATTTCTCGTCAAAAACGTTTTCAAAAACTAACTTAGATTAACTTAAGACAGTAATATTTAGTTAACTAGACAAATGTGCACTCAAAATAATCTAGTTGATATTATACAAAGCTTATTTTGTTTATCAATTTACAAAATTGGATTTTCTCGGCACAAACGTTTAAAGACCATAGACAATCTTAAAAACCCACATAGATCATAACGAAGTCTTTCGACCTATAACCGATATGATGATAAAAATCTAAAGTTGTAAGCAAAAATAGATAAAATAAGACAAACTACAGTTTGCAACATAAGCATAATATTAAAGCTATCAAGATCTACCAAACCTATTCATTATCGTACTTCACTCGAGTAGTCCTGAGAGATTAGCCTCTCTATGCTACAGGGGTTTTCATAACAAAAGTATAACACTTACAAAAACTTCTATTAATTTCACTAACTAAGTAAAAACGTCTTCGTTCTTTATCGTTAGCTCTTATTCTTCAAAAAAGAGGTGTTTTTAGGTTGAGAGGAGGTAAGTAAGTGTATGTGGGATGTTTTGTAGAAAGACATGGTATAGTGATGAGGAATGCTTTGAGGATTATTCGTCCTCAATTTATAGGCGAGTTTGGGTGCAAAGTGCGGCACACTTAGGAAAAAGTGCGGCGAACTTTGGGTGTTAATGTGATAGCCTTTAATGGTTTTTACTGAAAGTGAGGCACACTTACAAATAAGTGCGGCGGTTTTGAGGAGTTAATGCAGTGTTGCATTTATTAGGACTTTAATCTTCAAACATTAGAAAAATGAAGGCATTTTGGCATTTAGAGGAAAGAGCGGCGCACAATGTTACAAGTGCGAAGCAGACTTTATTACCTTTAGCTAGTAAATCACATGTCTTTTCTTATTCGCCTCCCAAAATGTATAGATTCTTGAGCTTGTGGCCTTTAGTGGCTTCAAGTAACCTATAATACAATTCAATCTAATTTAATTACCAAAAAGCAAAAAGTTTCACAGAGAAATGATCAAATATACCATAAATAACGCCATAGAAATATGATATAATTTGCGGCGTTATTAAATTCCTCCACACTTAGCTATTGTTTGCTTTGCCGCTCAAGCAATGTTACAAAAAAATAAAATCATTTGTCGAGACTTGAGAAAATCATAGATTTTTTATAAGAGTTTGCATATTGGATAGCTTTTCAGGCATAGACATATAACATAGCACCTCACACAGGGATAGTGTTTGATTTTTAAATTCACTCAGCCACTCAGATAGGGTTAAATATGATATTGTGAAGAACACTCAATTTGCACAGACATAATCTAGACAGCTACCATAGGCTTGTACTTAACACATAAACCTGACCGAAGGCGGAACTTTAGTACTGAGATAGATCCAAACTTCATGCATAAACATAAGCCTTTATTTCTCTGAACTATTATAACACACATAATATAACTTTTTTTACATAAGGTTTGCTAAGAGCTTTTGGCACAAAGCTTCTCATTCAAACTTTCAATATTTCGTATTATATAACTTTAAAAGGAGGAGTGCTTGCAAGAACAAGGACTTGCGGGATACATTTCATGTGATTAGGCTTCGGTCTAGTAAATGATGATTAAGCACAAGTTCTAGAGCTTCTAAAATTTCCACCGCTCTCGTCAACATAATCATCAACCAATACCATGTTCCAGAAAGGTGACAAAGACCATAACGTCCACATCCGTAAACGACGAAATAGACACATATGACGCATTAAAACCTAAACTTCAAACAAGCTAAAGGCATCAATTATCTTGGGTACCAAAGGTAGATACCCGAATATTCTAAAGGCTTAAAATTCTCACAATTTAGTGGACTAGGTTGTGCTAGCTATAGTGCCAATCCGGTTGGATTTGCCTTACTAAGAGTATTTTTTTACTTTAATTTGAAAACATATAATTAGAATTTTTCCTAAAGATATTAGTTGGAAAGGAAAGTTTTAACGGGCAAACAAAAGGGATATGATTAATTTTTCCTATTTGGCTCCCCTCCACACTTAAGTTGAACATTGCCCTCAATGTGATAACTGATAATAGAGATAAAATAGGGAAAATTAAAGAAAACGGTACTTCCCGGGGCATAGAAAATGCATAGTTGTAAGCTAATCTTAGATCATAACTTCGTATAGTTTGTCATATCTTAAGGCTAAAGTACCTGCATAAAAAGTAAAACATCCAAGAGCACACAGAAAGAAAATATTATTGTTTGATTTTTTTTTAGAAAAAATAAAAGAATATTCAGTTAGCGAAATGGATAGAGGGACACCTTCAGCACTTAAGTGAAGCCTGGGATGGCCTCCCGAGAAGCTCTAAATTTTAAGAGTGTTGATAGCTAGACTCGAACTTTTGAGAGTTCATTCTTTGGAAGAAATGATAACTACCTCCCTTAGTTATTGGTCTTCTTCATGAAATAAGTTAGAGTCGATGGCCATTGACTATGAACGTCTTTCCATCTTTCATAAAGTTCAACATATCCGGATGGGTATTGATGTTTCACTATATAAGGTCCTAACCATCGAGATCTGAGTTTCGGTTGTTTAAATTGTATTTGAGTGAAATAGCAGAACCTATTTCCATGTTTAAATTCTTTTCTCATTCTTAATTTTCTATCGTGCCAGCCTTGGTTTTCTTGTCCTTATAAAAGACGAGAGTTTTCCAAAGGCTTTAGTGGTATCTAAGTTTCCGTCTAACTCGAGTAATTTGACATTCTTTTTCTCACCCAGCAGCGTATGAAGATATGGGTTTTACAATTCTTCATTGCCCATTTAGTATGCAAGGTGTTCAATTTCGAATGTGTAAGTGCAATTCTTTCCATATATTAGTTTGTACAGTGTAGTACCGGTAGGTGTTTTATAGGCAGTGTGAAAAGCCCACAGAGCGTCATCAAGTTTTCTTGACCAAATAGCATGATTGTCTTTAATAGTTTTTTCAAGAATTCTTTATGGATAGCTCTGTTCATGTTTTCAACTTGACCGCTAGTTTGAGGGTGAATAAATGTAGAGAAGCGGTGGTTAACTCCATATATTTTCATGGTTTTTTCTATTATTTTGTTACAGAAGTGAGTACCTCAGTCGCTGATTAGAGCTTTGGGCATTTTAAAATTAGCAGAATAGTCTCTTCAGAAATGCGACTACTACTCGGGCATCATAGGTTGGTAAAGTACTCCTGGCATCATTTAATACGTAATCAACAACCTAGAAAGTATTCAACCTTATATTATTTTTTCAGGAATGGTTCCCCCTAAAGTTTCCGAATAACCCCATAGAGTTAAAAATTTTTACATACTTGAATGTTGTTTAAGGGTATCTCATCACGTTTTGATATATTTTTGGTCTTTTGGCATGCTTCACATAAGCAAACTAAAGTATGAGCTTCTTTGATGATTGTTGGCCAGTAAAATCCTGAATCAAGAACTTTTTTAGCAGTTATGTTGGGTCCATAATGTCCATCGGTTGGTCCGTGGTGACATTGATCCAAAATGGTTTGGGTTTCTGGTCCAGATATACAGCGTCTGATCATACCGTCGAAACATACTTTGAAAAGGTAAGGTTCCTCCCAAAAGTAGCGTTTGAGGTCAGAGAAGAATTTGTTCTTTTGTTGGTACGTCATTCCTTTTAGTATAATATTACCGACTAGGTAATTTGCAAAGTCTGTGAACCAAGGTTCGTCTTTGGTATTGATTTCCATAAAAGTTTCTCCGGGAAAGTTATCATCGACTTCACTGTCATCGCTTGTTTCATCATTTTCACTTCGGGATAAGTGATCGGCTGCAACATTTTCTGTTCCTTTTCTGTCTTTGATTTTTATGTTAAATTCTTGCAGAAGTAAGATCCATCGAATAAGACGTGGTTTAGCATCTTGCTTTTTAAATAAGTGCCTTAGAGCTGAATGATCAGTGTGAACAATAGTTTTTGAGAGAATAAGATAGGATATGAATTTGTCAAATGCAAAAACTACAGCTATAAGTTCTTTTTCGGTTACAATGTATTTTTGTTGAGATAGATTAAGGGTTTTGCTTGGCGAAGTAGATTGAGTGAAAATATCTTACCATATTTTTTGACCTAAGACGCCCCCAGCCTACCCCCCCCCCACCCCCCCAGCCCCCCTCGCTCCAACTGCGAAATCACTTGCATCACACATAATTAATTGAGATTCCAAATGGCCTTACGATCACAGGGAGCACATGGTGAGTATTCTCGTCTCAAAGATTCAAAAGCTTTTGACATTCATCGTCAAATTCAAATGAATCATCTTTTATTCGAGAAGCCTTAAGTTAGAGTCGAGCAATTTTGACAAGTCTTTAATGAAAACTCGGTAAAAAATCGCATGTCCTATTAAGATTCTAATTACCTTTGATATTGTAGTGGGTGGAAGTTTTAAGATTACGTCGATTTTTGCTTTGTCGACTTCAAGTCCGGCGCTAGACACCTTGTGCCCGAGCATAATTCCTTCTTTGACCATGAAGTGATATTTTTCCCAATTAAGGGGGGGAAAATAAAAAAAATACAAGATGAGCATCTTCACAATGTTGGAGTCAAATTTTATCAAGGTTGTTTAGGCATGTGTCGAAAGAGTTTCACGAATATTAGAAAAAATCGTCCAATGGAAATACTTTGACTGATTCTTCGATCATATCGTGAAGAATTGCCAACATACACCTTTGAAATGTGGCAGGAGCATTGCATAGCAACCGGAAGGGCATTTCCGCTTATAGGCGTATGTTTCCAAAATGACAACGTGAATGTTATTTTTTTCTTGACATTAGGATCGAAAAGATATTACGAAAGTATCCAGAAAAATCATCAAGGAAACATAAATATTAATTTCCTGCGAGTCTTCTAAGCATTTTGATCATAAAGGGAAGAGGAAAGATGATCATTTGCGGTTGCTTTTCATTGATTATAACGATAATCGATCATACTCCCAACGCCGATAACGGTTCTTGTTGGAACAAGTTCATCATTTTCGTTGGTGACAACTGTAATACCACCTTTCTTTGGTACACAGTGGATAGGACTAACCCAAGGACTATCGGCAATTGGATAAATAATACCGGTATCCAGGAGTTCATGATTTTTTCTTCTATTTAACACTTCCTGCATGTATTGATTTTATCACTTCTTTGTTTTTGGACACGGTTTCATGTCATCAAGAAAGTTGTAATCTTGTGTTTGCAGAAATATAGACAAATACCAGAATATCTGTCATGTTTCCAAGTGACTACCGCGAACCAACCCTTCATTTATGAGTCAATTAAGTAAATAGAAATATAAATACCAAAAAGGATCAGAACCCGCGATATCAAGAAAAACCGGAAGCATATATAAGGGAGTTCCCCTTTCCCGGTCGTTAAATCCCAACGAGGCTGAATGGAAAATCGCAAGACCGAGTGATGACTTGTGTTTAGGATATGTCACAGGGAATGATTGGGAATTAAAACTGAAAGTAAATGCACAAAAAATTTAAAAATAAACAATAAGCTCTGGAAATTGAAATTAAAGCTACTAAAAACATATACACTAAGGCACAAATAAGCAATCTAAATCTAAATAGGCAAATTAAGCAGCAAATTAAAGCTAAATTAACACAAGATAAACACAACATAAACTAACAACAGTACCACCATTATTAACCTACCAGTACTAACCTTGGAGTTATACTGTTAGTGTTAGTTAGTAGCAGTTAGCATATAAGGTAGTACTGCTAGCTAAACAAGACTTAAAGAGTTAATAAATAAATAAACAAGCTAAAACAGAAGTTCACCTAACCTTAATAAGCACTTAGTAATTGGAATAAGCAACAAAAATAAACTAAAATGATAACTAAGCTAGAAAACCTAAAAACTGATTAAAGTTGAGAAATACTATAAAAAGAAAAGAAGCTTAATAAGCAAACATAAAGGAAAATTTTTAATCTACTCTAAAAAGCTGAAACAATTTTAAATAAGCTGAAATTAATAAGTTGATAAGACTAAAATGCACACACATTACTAACAGTTTTCACTGACAGAACTAACTTAAGTTTAGTACTCGCTAGGTAAGTTTAAAACTGCTAGGTAAGTTAGTACTGTTTCTTTGAAATTCCATAAAATGAACAAGCAGTACTAACCATAAGTTAAATACTAGGTAGCGTTAAAGTACTTTGAAATCCAAGAAAATGAACTAGCAGTACTAACTTGGAGTTAGTACTGCTCGTTTGAAGTTAGTACTGTCCTAAAAATGAACTAGCAGTACTAACTTGGAGTTAGTACTGCTCGTTTAAAACAGCATTTAACATTTCCAAAAATCATTTTTAGTTCAAAATTATTAAAAACAGATTATCAAATAATAAAGTAAAACACTTATAAGCAATTTTCAATCCATAATAAGCACTTAAATAAGCATGAATTAGTCTAGCAGTATAAACTTAAAACTAACAGTTGTATCAAATAAACTAGCAGTTCTGCAATAGATAAGTAAAGTAAGAAAAAGAGAGACTTACTACACCCTTGCTCAAAACAGGGTCAAACAACAAATCTACAAGCTCTAGCTTGCATAAAACAAGCTAGTGAGAGTCTATAAGCCCATCCAAAACTGGCTTATCATCCAATAAGTAAGCTGTGATATATTTGAGAGTGATATTTGTTATTTTCTCTTTACTACTTAACTTTTTTTTTGTTTACTTAATTGAAACAACTTATAAATAAGCTGTATTGAAAGCTGTTTTGAACACAATAAACACAAAGTAATAGCTTAAAACTTGGAATTCGAAAGTTGGAATTTAACTTAAAAACTTCAATATTTCATTAAACTTAGAAATTTTTACAAAGCTGAAAGGAAAGGTACAATAAGCTTAAAACATGACAAATAAACTAAAAATAAGCTAAGTTATGTAAAAAAAAGAAAGATCGATAGATGCTCTACAATGAGCTACATTGGTCCTATTTATAGCCAAAAGTCTTCATAGCTTGGTCTTTGGGCTGTGCTAGTTGTGTGAGAGCTTTCCAAAAGCTAAAATGTGGGGTTATAGAGGAGTGAGGGGGAGGGTTTTGTCAAGTGGTTGATGGAGTGTTGCAGGGTAGAAGTATGGGAGAAAATAGGGTGCAGGCTGGTTTTGGTGTTGGCGGGAAGGTTTATACAAGTTGGGTCTGTGACAGAGAGATGTTGAAGATGATTAAGGGAATGTTTCAAGTAGTAACAGGGTTTTGTTTGGGCTGGAAAGAGGCATTTAAGGGCAAGTTGGCAGTTTGGGTCCCCTGAAGTCTATAACCTAACTTGTAAACTCTGCCGGTTGGCAGTTTTGGCCCTTGTCTTTTTAATCTTTTGTAATACAACTTTAGGCTTGGCAGTTTTGGCCCCTCAAGTTGTAAAATCTTCATGCGGATGACTTTAGACTTCGACTTGCATCTTGAGCTTGCATAGTCTTTTCCATTCCATGCTTAGTTTTGTCATTTTGGCTTGGTTTTCTGTCTTTTTGTTGATATCCACTTTCTGCACAATACAAATGCAAAACAAACATATATTTGGGTCAGTTTTTATTTGTTTTTGGTCAAATTTAAAGCTCGATATTAGAGGTAAAAAGATATGAGTAATTAACACATATCAAATCTCCCCTAACTAAGGTATAGTGTGTCCCCACGCAATGTTATTAAGTATACACCGTAATGCCCCGTTTTTTACATTACTCAATTTAACTAACACAACTAATATTTTTGGATTTTCTCATTTTTTAACCAAGTTTGAATTTCTTTATTTATAAAACTGGGATCATAGAAAGAGAGCCTCCGTAGAAGTGATCTACGGATGTCCCTGAAAAAACCGGAATTTTAATTTATTTTTACTATTTCATCGTCCTCGAACTTTTTCACAGTTCCAATCTAAGCAATTAAACAAGATCATTGTCGATAAAATTTTATATTGTTAAGCCTTATACTTAAGACTTGTGAATTTTCAACTCCCGACAAGGATATACGAATGAATGTGTGTACTCATTTTAAATCAACCATAGAGCAACTATTTTCATAGTCCATAATACAAAAGAATCAGACGCAAAGCAACAACTATTAAGACTTCGTATCTTGATTTCGAGATTTAAGACTTTAGAACTTTTTGCAACATATCAACATCAAAATCATAAGTTCTTTAAAGCATAGGAATCGTTGCTTAGTTTTGAACCCCTACCTCGTTGGTTAGCGGAGCAGGATATCACACCAACGACCGGTGTTCTTAGTTTGAAAACCCACCCCGTTGCTAGCGTAGTGGGAAATCACATCAACACCTTATTCCTAATATGGCTAAGGATTGGTGTCTTAGTTTGAACCCTCACCTAGACCTTTCTTCCAAGTGAGATATCACGACACACCAAATCCCTAGAAGCAAAGACGTCTTAGTTTGAACCCCCACCTCGTTGCATCGGAGTGTGATCACGACACATCTATTCCTTGGTCCATAATATCATTGCATGCTTTTATTGGCAAAATTTCAATATTCATGCATTTTTGCATTCACATTTCATTCATGCTTCTTTGGCATTTATCTTTTAATCACTACAAAATCTCGCTTTGAAAACTCAAGTTACAAATTTGAAGCTTTTTCTGAAAACATTGTATTAACTAGCTGAATTTAAATTGAGTACGTATGATTAGGTGGATTAGAAATTCACGGGAGAGAAAACCACAAGTTACTCGTATAAGTTTTTAGAAGAATCTTGCTTAGCACATAAACTTATATTTAACTCTATCATTTCTCGTTCTTCACATTTTTAAAATTCAAAGCAATAGAATTCGTGAAAGCTTGGCCTAAAGGAACTAGCTAGGCTCAACACGCCCGATCGAGTCAAAAATTATTCTTTATTCTAACCCAAAAGAAAAGCACAACTTGCGACAAAACCCTTATAATAAATTTTGAAAATTTTTCAATTTTTTCATTTTTTTTGTAATTTTGGGGTGGTAAAAACGGTTTACGATGGTAACAATGCTGTAGGCAACAATCAAAACGAAGAAACCCCCCCCAAACAAGAACTAAACATGTCCTCGATGATTTGAAGGGTATCTACATTAATCCTAAGCCGTTTATCGGTATGCCAAAAGATAAAACGTTAGTCTATAATATATAGATATCGATTCCCAAATGATGCTGAGGATGTGAAACACTTGATGAATGACAAAACGATGTCTTCACAATCCGGGCAATCCTGGACAATAACTAACAACAACAACATAGAAACACGAGTAATGGAAAAGACAAGCTATCTTACACAACAACACTATTTATAATTACAACACGGATAAGGCATGGGGTGCCTCCCACGAAGCGCTATGATTAAGGTCACGATGCTTGACCATCACAAGGATTTATTTGATCCTTGGAGGAAAGTTTGGAGATCTGGCACGACCAAGTGTGTACGTTCCTTCCAAAGCAGTGCTTGACGCGATGACCTTGGATCACTTGTGAAATTTGGGAGCCCGTTGGCTTGAGAAAGCTCAAAAGTGCGTACGTAATACTTTAGAGATGGTGAAAAGGGCCATTCCAACGGGATTTTTAGTTTTGCCCGAGAAAATCTTAATCTGAATTAAAGAGAGGACTCGATCACGCAATGTTGAAAACACGTTTTTTGTCTTGGAGTCATGGAGCCTCTTTGTATTGGCCTTATAGATCAAAGAGTTTCTCATAGGCATGATCACGCATTCATTAATTTCCATTGAGTTGAACCTTTTCGTGATCACCCGTAATTATAGGATCGAAGTTTTGCTTTCTTAAGGCCCAGTAGGCTTTGTGCTCAAGCTCGATCGGTAGATGGGCATGCCATTCCATACACAACTTTGTAAGGAGTACACCCATGGGTGTTTTGTTAAGCTGTGCGGAAGGCCCATAATGCATCATCTATTTGTCCACCAGTGAGGCACGGTTTTACACCTATGGTCCTTTCAAGATTCTTTTCAAGCCACGATTTGAACTTCCACTTGCCCACTTGTTTTGGGTGATAAGCGTGGAAGACGTGAGTACTCCATATTTCTGCATGACCTTTGCAAACATGGTCATTACAAAAATGGGTTCCCGATCACTTATGATTGCAACGTGTGCCCACTTGTTTGTGGGTGATAAGCGGTGGAGAGACGGTGAGTAACTCCATATTTCTGCATGCCCTTTGCCTACTACTCATTTCAACAAATAGTCGACTGCCACGAGAATATACTTGTTCCCTCGTGAAGACGGGAACGGGCCCATAAAGTCGATGCCCCAAATGTCAAAGATTTCACAAACTTGGATGGAGTTTTGAGGCATCTCATCATGTTGTGAAGTTTTTCCTTGACGTTGGCTTTTTTTTTTTTTGTATTTTTTTTATTTTTTTTTTTTTGTTTTTTTTTTTTTTTTTTTTTTTTTTTTTTTTTTTTTTTTTTTTTTTTTGCACGAGTCACAGTTTTTGACAAACTCGTGGGCATCTTTATAGATGGTGGGCCAGAATAAACGAGTCAAAGATCTTTTTGTTGTTGAGTTTGCACCATGATGTCCCCCGGTGGGTCCATTGTGGCAAGCTGAGAGAATCTCAAGAGCTTCATTGCCGTGCACACATCGCCTGATCACTTGATCCGCACAAATTTTAAACAAGAAGGGGTCGTCCCAGAAATAGTGTTTAACATCTTTGAAAAACTTGTTTTTCTGCTGGGTCGACATGCCCTTCACAATGAATCCACCCGCGTGGTAATTTGCAAAGTCGGCAAACCACGGGGTTCTAGAATCTCCACGAAAGGTCACCATATTTAACGTCTCAAGAGGAAAACTTTCATTTATCTCTTTAGGATCATTGACGTTTTCATACGGGTTTTCCAATCTGGACAGATGATCGGCTGCGAGGTTCTCGGCTCCTTTAGTATCAATAACAATTTGTATCAATAACTTTAAAGTCAAATTCTTGGAGGAGGAGAACCCATCGGAGCAATCTCGCCTTGGCATCCTTTTTTGCAAAGAGATACTTAAGGGCGGAATGGTCCGTATGCACTATGCTTTTGTTCATGATGAGGTAAGACCTGAATTTCTCGAAAGCATACACTATGGCAAGTAATTCTTTTTCAGTCGTAGTGTAGTTCGTTTGTGCTTCAATCAAGGTCTTACTAGCATAGTGGATAGGCCGAAAATGTTTCTCATGACGTTGCCCACAAAACTGCACCTATGGCGACATCGCTTGCATCGCACATAAGCTCAAATGGAAGGTCCCAGTTTGGAGCAATCAAGATTGGAGCTTCCGTAAGTCTATCTTTCAATGTTTGGAAAGCTCGAATGCAGTCATCGGAAAAGATGAATGGAGTATTCTTCTCAAGGAGATGGGTCATTGGTCGGGATATTTTTGAGAAATCCTGAATGAACCGCCGGTAAAAACCGGCATGACCGAGAAAACTCCTAATTCCTTTGACGGTGGTGGGATGAGGTAATTTTGCAATGACATCGATTTTGGCTTTGTCCTCAATCCCCCTTCTTAGAAATCTTATGGCCGAGGACAATGCCCTCTTTGACCATAAAATGGCTCTTCTCCCAGTTAAGACTTAAGTTGGTGTCTATCACACCTTGTACATGAGGTCCTAAACGGAGGGCAGTTTTGGAAAGAATTCCCAAAGACCGAGAAGTCGTCCATAAAGACTTCCATCGTCTTCTCAACCATGTCATGAAAGATTGCTAACATACATCGTTGAAACGTGCCTGGAGCATTGCATAAGCCGAAAGGCATGCGACGGTAGGCAAACATTCCGTATGGGCAAGTAAAAGTAGTCTTTTCTTGATCACGGGGGTCAATGGGGATTTGGAAATAACCGAGAAAAGCATCGAGGAAAACAGTAGTATTCATTCCCGCTAATCTCTCAAGCCATTTGGTCCATGATTGGTAGAGGGATTGTTCTTTGCGGTGCTTTCATTTAACTTACGATAGTCAATGCACACTCGCCATCCGGTAACCAAACGAGTTGGAATCAACTCATTTTCCTCGTTCACTACCACAGTCATTCCTCCTTCTTTGGGTACCCAATGGTATCGGGCTAACCCAGGACTGTCGGAGATAGGGTAAATCAATCCAGCTTCGAGAAGTTTTTCCAACCTCCTTTTAATAACATCTGGGATTTTTGGATTACTCTTCTTTGATGTTTGGACCGCTGTTCAAAGTCCCTCTTCATAAGAATCTTGTGGGTACATAAATTCCGGGTTGATACCCTGAATGACATAAATTTTCCTAAGCGAGAGCTCGCTTGTGGGACTTTCACCTTTATGAGAGCGGATTTTTCCTCAACATCCAACTCTTTAGCAATAATGACGGGCAACTTGTTGTCGCCCTCCAAAAATGCATACTCGAGATGGGGAGGCAGTTCCTTGAGTTCAACCTCAGTAGGTTCTTCAACGGAAGAATTGGCTGTATTAGCTTCACAGACTTTAAGCTCAGTTCGGATTTCTGGGAGATAAGTTCCTTGACTTGGAGGGGGAAGTGGTGGTTCACTATTCAAGATGGCTTCTAGAATAAGAATGTCCCCCTCAGGATCATAGTAGAATGGATTATATGCTGGACAATCCGGATCATCTGCTAGACCAAGGAAAGAGTCGGCTTCTTCGAGAAGCAGGAAATCACTATCCCCAAATGGAGTTAGGGTAGGAGAAGAAGTAGCAACAATTGGATCATAATACGGAGTGGAATTTCCACTCGCGATTATATCAGTAAAACCAAGAACTTCTTGAGAGTATTCCTCACAAGCCATATCAATGACGTCAATCTTGTTTGCCGTCATGTGAGTGTAATTGGCCGAGTATCTCGAAGTCTGATCCAAATTGTAAGTGATGGCTTCACTTCCTATTCTAAGAGTTAATTCACCCTTGTGCACATCAATCAAAGCACGACTGGTCTTTAAGAAGCACCTCCCGAGAATTAAAGGGACTCGGGGGTCTGGCTCAAAATCTACAACCACAAAGTCGGCTGGAAAGTGAAATACACCAACTTTAACGGAGATGTCTTTTGCAATTCCCATTGGTTTAGAAATTGATCGATCCGCAAGTTCGAGTGTCATGCAAGTTGGAGTAAGATCAGGAAGTGAAAGCTTTTCCCAGACTGAAAATGGCATTAGATTAATGCTAGCACCGAGATCGGCTAATGCTAAGCATTCATCCATCCCTGGAAATTCACAAGGAATCAGGAACTTGCCGGGGTCTCCAAGTTTTCTGGGTAACTTGTTCAAGATGACCGCCGAACAATGTTCATTCATCGAAGTTCGAGCTAGACAGGGTTCATTGGAAGTTCGAGCCACTTCAGTAAGTTTCTCTTTATTCCCAAGTAAGGTTCTTAGAGTCGAGGCGAATTTGGGCATCAAAACAAGAGCATCCGTAAAGCTAATCTCGAAACTCATCTCTTTGAAGATTTCATAGAATTTGTCGATTTGTTCATTAGCTTGATTACGGCTCTTTTCATTATCACGCCTCGAAGGATATGGAAGAGAAACTGAAGGTTTAGTGTTTGGCACGGGAGCAACAACAGGAGCAACAATGGGCTCAAGAACTGGAGTTGTGATTGGTTCAGGACCTACCGGAGGTTGGACGGGTGCAGTACTTTGTGAACAAGAAGGGTGCACTTGGTCCTTTGTCACCTCGGGTATTGGCTTCACTACTGAAGAAGTAGGAATTGGAGGTCCTTGATATGCAACACCGCTTCGGGTAGTGATACCCTTTAAGTCTTCTCTAGGGTTAGTAACTGTGTTACCAGGGAGTGTCCCTGACCCTGAAGTAGAAGCGGTATTGGCAGTTACAAACTTAGCCAACATATCAGTCAGATTTGCCATTTGATTGTTCAATTTGGCTGTTTCAACTTGCATGCTTTGACCCTGGTTTTGGAGGTTATTTTGCATGTTTCTCATGATAGCATCATTAGCCTTGACGTAGTTGTCAAAATCGTTCTTTGTGACACTGTGTGTGATTTGATAAGCTGGAGATTGATTAACCTGGGGTCTATGAAGTTGATTCTGACTGAAATTGGACTGATTAAAATTTCCACCTCTGTTTTGGTTGAAATTGCTCTCCCGGTTTTGGTTAAAGTTATTCACCCGATTGAAATTGTTAGCATTATTAGCTTGAGAGTTCTGAACGGGTGGAAAACCTGGAGGTCTAATATGATTTGAAACCATTTGAGGTCGGAAATTGGAGCTTACTTGGTTGTAATTAGCTGCAGCGGCTTGTGACACATACTCAGAAATGTTGTCCCGATAAACGTCGCCATGGGTGGCTGGACAGTTTTGGTGAGAATGGGCACCACCGCAAGTAACACAACTTAGCTCAACTGCTTTGACAGGTGCAGGAGCTGGAGCTGGAGCAGAAGCTTGGTTCTTCTTGTCTAAGAGCAATGCTCGGACAATATCCTTTAGTTCAGCAACATCAGGTGAAACAGCTTGGGTGGAAGAGTTCGTACTTACCTTGGCAACAACTGCCTTAGCTCGTGTTTGACGAACCTTGGACTTGCTCTCGATGATTTTTAAACATTCGCGAGGCATTTTGTCCAAAAAGTTCACCTTGCGCGGAGTCAATGAAATCTTGTCATTAATGTCAAAGCATTATAGAATGTATCAAGTTGGATGCAAATTCGAAAACCATGTGATGGACATGCCCTAAGTAAGAATCATTGAAAACATCCCCAAGCTCGTAAAACGATTCATCGACCTTTGCTGAAATCTGGTTGATCTCATTCTAGATTCGTCGTCATAGAAGTGAATGGGAAAAACTGTTTGATGAATTTGGATACAAGATCGTCCCCAAGTTTTAATGTATCGAGGGGGTTCTTTTTCTAGCCATATTCGGCTGCTCCCTCGATAGAGAATGGAAAAAGCATAAGGCTTACATCGGGCCAGTAATTGGAACATTGGGAACCCTCATTGTGGAGTGATCTTGTTTGAAGTAACGAATATGAGCATGCGGTCTCTTTGGTCATGACCGAAGAACTTTTGTTCTGGTCAAGATTGATTAAACCCATGCTTGCAGCTCGAATTGTTTTCCACAATTTCCAGTAAATAAAGGATTGCGTCCTCGTACCCCTCGGTGGGTGCTTGGAGCAATTGGCCTAGTTTTCAGCATAGTTCGAGTGTCTGCCATTGGCTCTACGTGAGGATCTTCCTGAAATGGGTATTCTATACGAAGAGGTTCGATAACAACTGGCGGTCCTTCTGGTGGAGGAGGTCGCTGCTCACGAGACTGAGATCGAGTGCGCATGCACAAAATGGAAATAAATAAATAAAAAAAAAAAGTTACACTAATTTTTTTGGATTTTTGGATTTAAAATATATTCACAGTCTATTTTAAACGGACAAGAGATAGACAACTTAAGCCAAATAATCAATCTTACTTCACGGTAGCTCTCAGAATGAAAAACGCACAGGTGAGCGGAGGAGTAGGAATAGCGCGAAGCTTATTTCTCCTTTTGGGTCGTAGTTCCTAGGAACAACCCTCCTTAAACTCACTTTATAGTTTGTTAATCAGAATGAGGTGAGCCGTATATCGTAAGTGACACAGAAGGCAAGTTTTAAATCTTTGGTTCGATTGGGAACTCAGCAGTTCACCGGAACTTATTATGATAATACCTCAGTGGAGAATATTATATTTTGGTATTTTACCAATTAGTGATTTTTAATTTTTATGGACAATTTTTTTATTTTTTTGATTTTTTTGGTTTTTTAATTTTTTTTTTTTTTTAATAATTTTTTATATGATATGTACTAATAAAAAGAAAAGAAAAATATTTTTGTGTTTTTTAATATGATATATTAATAATAAGATAAGTTTAGATCAAAGTTGGATAGAAATCGTAGCAAATGCCTCCCCGCAGTCGCGCCAAAAATTGGTTGGTCTTGCATTAGCGTTTTATATAAAACAACTCAAATGCAAGTCTCAACCAAATGCCCTTGACCAAGGCAAAAGGTCAAAATCTACACAAAGAGATTAAATATATATACACAAGTAAGAATCAATGATAAAAAGATTCCGGAAGAGATATTCCCGGGTCGTATGTCCCAACGAGGCTGCAATTGAAATTTATCCTGGTTTGATGAGAAATTGAATGATGGAAACACTGATATAATTTAAAACTAAAGTTAATTAAATAAAACCTAATTTAATCTACGGGAAACAAGTATAGGAAATGGGGATCTTAAAAACTACGGGAAACAAAATTAGGTATAAGGAAATCCCAAAATTAAATTTATACTAAAATACGGGGAACAGAATCAGGTATCGGGAACCCTAAATACTAAAAAATTAAGAAAATAAATGCTAAATTAAATTAAAAATCAAAATTAAATCCTAATTAACTTAATTTGAAAAATAAAGAAAACTAGAACTAAAACGGAGGTCGTTTGAATACTAAACGAAAAGAAACGGTAAAACGCACCCGGTAAAACGGGTCTAAAACTGAAATTTAAGAAAAATTAAGCCTACACTAAATTTTATATTTTTCCTAGACACTAAATGACAAAAGAAAATTTTACAAAAAAGAAAAATATTTTTTTATTAATTTTTGGATTTTTTTATAAATTTTTAAAGATTAAAAACTAATTAAAACTAAGAAAATAGAAAAAGACAAAAAATAAAAGTTATAAAAATTCTGAAAAAATAAAATAAAATAAAGAAAAAGTTAACAATTCTAAAAATATAAAAATGCCCAAATTTTACTGTTTAAATTAAAAGTAATTAAACTAATTAATATTTAAACCTAATTTAATTAATTAATTAAATAAACTAACTGTGGTTAACTATAAGGACTAACAGTGAAAAGGACACAAGGACTAACAGGGTAACAGGCTAACTAACCACAGGGACTAACAATGTTAACTGTAAAAGAGAAAGTTACACAAATGGTCCCTGAGTTGGACCCCGACTGCAAGGTGGGTCCAAAGTGCTTATTAGCAAAAAGCTAAAGAAGCAAACTTGTTCAGGGGCTTAAGGGGAGTATTTTTCATAAAAGGCACATAAGCTGAATCCCCTCCACCCCCCCCCCCCCCCCCCCCCCCCCCCCCACCCCCCCCAAAGAATAGAAGCCAAGGAAATGTGGAGCTTTTGGGGCTGCAAAAGCTAAAATAAGTCTTTTAGCTTATTTTTCTTTCTTTTTGGGGTTTAAGCCAACAAATAAGCTAGAAAACTATAGGGGACAGTTAATAAGGATAGGGGAGTCCTAAAATAAGCTAAGTTATCTAGATTAAGCCCTAAAATAAGCTAGAAATGAAATAAGCTATATTGACAGTTTTTAAAAGAAAACAGAAAAAGGTGAACTTTAAGCACTAAATAAGCTATATAAAAAATAAAGCTATCTAAGAGGATTTATAGTCAGCTAAAAACTCTAAATGCCTACCTATAAGCTATATTAAAAAGCACTAATGTCCTATGGCTTAATGTCAAATAAGCTAGAAAAGGGGGCTGAGTTATGGTGCTCAGCACCAGGGGAGGGCAATGCAACAGTGAGGAAAGGGCTTTTTGAGCCTATGCAATAAGCTCTTAAAAGCTTATTGGCCAAATCCAAGTACAAACAGATTTATTTTTTTTATATTTTTAAAAAAAAGGTGACTAGTGAGCTATATTTTCAAAGTTATTAAGAGCCATAAGGTTAAGAATAAAGTCTGGCTGATAAATGGGGCATAAACTTGAGGGTTTCTTAAAAAAATTGCAAAGCACACTTTTTGACTATTACATGGTCAAGCCAAATGGGACAGCAACAGGGTTGGGTCAAATGGGTAGAACAAAACACCAAAGAGCACAAACTCAATGTCTTAACTGCTGATGCAGGCTTGAGCACTTAAGCGTCAAGATAGCCTTATTGAAATTTTGACAGAACCAAAAGAAACCTAAAACCTATTTTTAAACTAAAAGTGGTAATTAATGGCTATTAAACTACACACTCAGCAAAGTTGGCTGAGTGTGCTTGACCCATGCACCACCCCATATGTACCCATTTTCATGCTAAAACCAAACACCCCCTTACTTTTATAAAAAAATAAATAAAAACTCCCCTTTTTTTTTTTGTATTTTTTTATTTTATTTTTTTTAACTGATTTTTTTGTAAAAAGGGCAGAGTAAGTATTACAAGTGAGTACAACAACTTTAACTCATATTTATGTCAAGTTTAAACAGAATGAAACTTATCTTACACTTAAATTTTGAGAATTGTAATAACACAACAGAGAACTCTTCACTTGTATAGAGGGGATGCTGAAAAATTAAAACTAGACCAAAAATGAACTGGTACAACCATTCTAAAGTAAACATGATTAAATTTAACTAAGAAATAAAAAAAACAATTATTGTGTTCGGCTGTTCTTGCTTTTTTTATACAAGGTCTTCAAGACTTTAGTCTTCTTGGGATGTGCTGGTTTGTTAGAGTACAAAGCCTCACACTTAATCCTAGCCCTCCATTTGGTCTTCTCTTCATCTCACCTATTCATGGGGTTGCCGGCTTGTGTGTTTTGACAGGGAAAGGAGGTTATAAAGGGCGGTTAATGGTGGAAGAAGGTGAGGGGTGAGCTGGAAAGTTGGTTTTGGCAAAAACCGTGGGAATTGGGTGGTATGGAGTTTGCGGGAGTGGGTTTATGCAGGGGGGGTTTTGCAGGGTTTAAAATGTGAAGAATTGGTGGTAAGATGCAAGAATGCCCCCCCATCTTTCCTCTCTTTTCATTTCTTTTTTCTCCTTTTTGGTAGTTATAACCAAGTTTGGAAAGTGCACAAATGGCCTCCTGCGTGTTATTAGTGAAAAGAAAACAAAGAAGGGTTATCGGGGAATTGCGAACTGGTCCCTTCGTTGTTATAACTAAAAGGATTTTGTTGAAGATTGCAATTTCAGCCCTAGAGGGTTTATTTAACCATTTTCCTTATAAAAATAACTTTAAAACTTGGCATTTTGGCCCTTTTCTTTTTTTTTCATTATTAATTATAAAACAATTTTTTTTAAATTACATTTTTGTTCCTTGAGATTTATAAAACAGATGTTTTGGCTATTGGGGCTTGTAATGGGCCCACTGGGTTTGGGTTTGGGCCCAATAAGGTTATGAAGTGGGTTTTGTGTGTACAATGGCTGAGATTGGCTGTAACTGGGCTAGTGATTTGGGCCTTCTAAGTCTCACAATTCTTTGTCAAATTCACACAATTGGCTGTGGTAATGATTGAGGGCCCATTTGGTCTTCACAGTCTTCATAAATATACTATTGGGCTTTCCCGGCCCATCAGATGGGTAAAGATTGTATTCAATAGTATTCTTCAGTATTGACTCCAGACTTTGACATTTTTTGGAACTATTTGGCCTTGGATTTTGCACAGTCTTTTATCCATTCCATGCTCAATTATGTCATTTTGGGCTTGGTTATTTTCTGTCTTTATTGTTGATATTCCACTTCCTGCACAATACAAATGCAAAACAAACATATATTTGGCAGTTTTTGCCTGTTTTTGGTCATTTAAGCTCGTTTTTAGAGGTAAAAGATATGTGTAATTAAGCACTTATCAATCCATAACCCTAACTTGCTAAAACCTTTCTTTACTTGATATAATTTTTTAGGCAACAAATTCCCTTCTGGCAATAAATCTTGTAGAAACTTCTATCAACAATGGAAAATGACTTGTTATGCTCAACCATTAAGCACTTCAAGTTGCTAAAGATGTAACTAAACAAACAAACTTACTGTACTTAGCACCCGCATATACCTTCTGTTCGACATCTTTAAGTAAGTCATTCGATTTTGTACCATCATTTTTCACAGGTTTAGTATTTAAACTAGTATTCTCTTCGCCTTCACTAGTACTCATTATTTCCCCCCTTCCAATGTAAAGTCGGAAAATGGTTTTATTCCCCCCCCCCCCCCCCCACATCTGAGTAACCATGCATGTCTTGTGATAAATTCACTACATCCTCTCGCCAATACCTAAATGTTGCTGCCTCATTAACTTCCCCATGATCTTTCCATACAAATACCCACTCTTAAACCAGGAACAGATTAGGTGGTCGATACACGAACTGCTCTTTAAGCGAATAACAACTTTGACAATCGATGCTGGGATATAAAATAGTCCCATTTTGACTTGATTTCTCAAAAGCAAAGTCTAAAAAATACTCAACACCATTTGTGTATCGTTTACTTGCCCTAGGTGTGGTATACATCCACGATCTATCCATCACGATCAGAATATTGTGCAATAACCTATCAAGATAGGAGAAGGGTCGCCGACGTCCAAGAAGCGACGTGGGTGAAGTTGCAAGAAAGATAGTGGTTAAAAAGCCAATAGTAGAGCGGAAATTTGTGATACTATCAGTATGTGATCATCCGTTTTGTATATCCTGTATGAGAATGTCAGTTAAAACATACACGCTGCTGTGTGGAAGATGAATTTAAAGACACGATCATCTCTTAGATCATCTGATAATCTAAAGAGGAAGCTACATGAAGAGCCTGAATACAATGATTAGCTTATTATATTCTTTTTATAAATGGGTTAACCATACATGAATTAACCATTCATGTTTATATTAATTATTCTTTTTATAAATGTAGACACTTAGGTGCTAAATGAACAAACATGAATTAACCATTCATGTTTATAATTAAAAAAACATATACAGAAGCATCAGGCTTGAATTGAAAAGAGGAGGCGGCTAAAAAAAGACCAATTCCGTCTCTAAACATCATAAACGCACTACAGTAGCAACAACTCAGAAGTGCAAATACCTAACGCAATCTAGCGTGACAGTTACATACGTACATACATACATAAACAGACCTAAAACATAAACATATAGAGCAAGTAACAACTAAAAGAACCTAACGCATCACGTCAACTGCTACTCATCGATTGCGGCTATTCAGAAGTGTGATAACTAATCACAGCTCCACACATACAGTAACAGTTTTGTAGCTTCACAATCTAACGCATCTAGCATTAATACATCGAGCCGTCGAATCACATGGAGCGACTGTGCCTAATACACGCCATGACATTATAAGAAGTAGTAAGAATTTATAAAGCTCAATAAACCAAACAGCATCTGCGATCTTACACATCATCACACACACAGTAATAAACCTAATCGCTCCTAGAGTGACACAAATCAAAAAAATATAATCATGAACAATAATTTAAATATAAAAATATAACAACTAATAACAACTTGAAATCCACGAGTTAAAGCCTAACAACTAATTAAATATCATGTAACGAAAATCGTAAAACAACTTACCGAATTGAGCTTCGATTAAACACTAACAAATTGAGTGACGATCTACGGTGAGCTTCGATTAAACCCTAACGATTTGAGTGATGATCTACGGTGAGCTTCGATTAAACCCTAACGATTTGAGTGATGATCTACGGTGAGCTTCGATTAAACCCTAACGATTTTGCCATATCGAATTGAGTTTATGATCTACGATTTTGCCATAGTTTATGATTTGGGGGAAATGGGGAAATGGGGAAAGGGTGAATACTTTTTGAAGCAAAAAGATATATCAAAAATGGGGAAATGGGAAAATAATACGTGTAATCTTTTTGATTTTGGGAAAATGATACTGAGTTGTAATATATATTTGGGGGAAATGGGAAAATGGGGAAAATGAATCTTTTTGAATACATTTATACGATTTTAGTCAAACTTTTTGATTTTGGGAAAATGATACGTGTAATCATTAGGAGTAAATACTTCTAAAATATTAACTACATTATTTAGCGGTCCGAAAACCGAACTGGACCGAAAGCGACTTGCTGAAGACCGGACCGAGATGGTCCGATCCGGGTCGGTCCGGTCCGGTCTTCGATCCAGTCCAACAAAGCATAATTGCTGGTTTTTAGTAAATAGCAGGAGTAAATACTTTTCATTAAAACATTCTAAAATAGATCTGAATAGGTTTTTTATAATTTAAAGAGTATAAAGGTTTTTAACTATCTTGTAAAAAACTTTAACTGTTTAGTAAAAAGTTTGAAGAGTAAAAGCAAACTTCACTTAAATACATTTAACTTTTAACTATCTTGAAAAAAAACTGAGCCTTGTATTTACATTTCAAAAAGGGGGGGGAAAAAAAAAAGACTAGGGGGATAGGGGGGGGGGGGGGGGGTGTTTTTAAAAAAGGAATAAAAAAAAGTACAATACAAATAGAGACTTTTTTCAACATTATCTTATAATAACTACATTTTTTGTCCCTCCTCTCACACTAAAAAAAAGTGTGGGTAAAAGAAGACTATTACTTACACTTTTAAAAAGGTTGGGTAAAAATAACACTATTCTTACACTCTTTAGAAATGTGAGTAAAAGTAAGACTATTACTTATACTTTTCAAAAAGTGTGAGCAAAACTATATTTTTGCCCACACTCTAGATAAAGTGTGTGTACAAATTAGACTTTTGCTCACACTTTTTTAAAAGTGTGGGTAATACTAGACTTTTGCTTACATTTTATGTAAAGTGTGGGTAAATAATCACACTTTTGCTCACACTTTTTAAAAAGTGTGAGCAAAACTAAACTAATACTTACATTTTTTGGAAAAGTGTAAGTAAATATGTACTTTCACTTACACTTTTTTTTTGTGTCATTAAAAATTGTGTCACTAAATGCCCCTTTTTTGTAGTGTAGCTGTGTGTTGACTTTTTTATTTTACTAACAAAAATTCGCACGAACCAACCTTGCACTTGCCTTTTCCCTATGAGCGGAATCGGCTTGAGCGAGCATTCCGCCTTATGAACATGAAAGGAAAGACGCGACAGTCCTCTCTTAATGCCTATTGTACCGCGTAAGGAGAGATTATCTTTTATTAATTAATGTATGTTGATTTCTAGATATGTTGCATAACCAAATTAGCAAACAATAGAAGTCGTCTGTTGTCTTCTCTTTCACATCATATTAAACAAGAATATCTTTATCAAGTGTATGATCAATTTGCATGCGTATAATTCGTCTCTTTGGTACGGGGTATGTTTTAATACAATATTTAGTTACATATAAAATGTGATAAGTGGGTGAAACTCAAGAACTCATCAAGATGTTGATACACCATCAAGAGACAAAGGAAATACACTTTTTTTCGAATCATGTGTGGTATTCGCTAGTCTAATGATGTACATTCAATTGCGCCACTACAATTTACTTAGGTATCAAGACATGTCATGTTTAACGATAAGGAAACCATGGCTATCTGTTCAAATCTAAACTTTATAAGCGTAGCTAGAGTCATACAAAATCTGCATTAAGCTAGAGGACTAGAGCTTTTATCTTTGAAACAACAAATATAACCTGACTTGGAGACATGTTGTTAGGTTAAAAATATTCTTCTTAAGAAGTTGATATATTTTCATATATCTAAACTAGTTTTAATGCCCGTGCACGCACGGGGCCTAGACATTATGTTTTTTTAAATATATATATGATTTTTATTCCTTTTTTTTTATAAATTATGTTATAGAGTATTATCGAAATCATATGAAGAGAATAGATTCATATCTTTTAAATATTATATGAACTTAAGGATGATTAGTAATTTTTTTTTCTTTTGATTTACCTGTTTTCTAACTCGACATTGTGAGCGGACTAATTTCAGCAAAACTACTCTTTTAGGTAGCCCGAATTCGGCTCAAGTGAACCTCCGAGGCCACATTAATTTTCTCTTTGTTATATTCGAACCATAACCTCCCTTTGACGCTGATATTGTTTACCGCAGTGTAAGCAATGTATTGTATATGTTTTATGATTATAGTTGCATTATTGTGTCATCTATACTTAAGATTCATGGTCTTACTTTGTGTTAAAACATGTAAAAATTTAGCTTCGCAATCGAATTTAAAAGCATCAAGTTGAGTTATCAAAAACGTCAATATTTATAGAATATAGAAAACTAAAAAACTCAAATAAGTGTTATGTTTTGTGCATTAAATATGTTTTAGTCAAACAAAGATTTACCTATTGTATATCTTCAATACATATACAAATGTAAAAAGAGTTTTACCCATTTTTCCGTCACCAACACTTTTTTAAGATATAAAAGTGGCCTAGATTGTTGTATATGATTCATACGCATACACACATGTCAATGGAGTAAAGACTTTTTGAGAAATTTAAATGTTAGAATTTTAGTACGTATTAAACCAAAAGAAAAAAAATGCAATTCTTCCGAACACATCAATGAATTAGAAAAACCTTTTTTCTTTATTTATGATATTTTATGTGCTTCGATGTTTTTCTATTTGGTTGTACAACATGATTTCAGGCCGACAATGAAAAATCCACCAAAAAGTCTTCGGGTAGATTTGGGATGTGATTAGATACTGTTAAATCTTTGTTTGAAAGTAAAAAATTGTTTACGTTTGTAGTATTTTAAAGTATAAAGTCTACGGGTATAAAGTTTAAGGGGTTATTTGTTTATTTTTTAAAGTTATAATAAAACTTGTAAATTTATGAATTTACACTTAACTACATATAATTTATTTAAAATTAAAAACCATTAAATTTTTATTAATTACCTCTTCTTTTTTCAAGTTTTTTTCTTCACAAATTTGACACATATATTTTTATGTGTTTTTTTTCTCCATCATATTTCTCCATCACAAATTTTCAATTTTGACCAAATTGATTCAATTTTGACTTTTTATTAACCAATTAGATCGCACGATTTTGTCTACGTGGCAAAATCAAGCGTTCTGATTGGTCCAATTTTTAAATTCATATGATTCAACTAGTTTTAATGCCCGTGCACGCACGAGGCTTAGACATTATGTTTTTTTTAAATATATATATAATTTTTTATTTTTTCTGTTTTATAAATTAAGTTATGTATAAGGTATTATCGAAATCATATGAAGAGAATAGATTTATTAAATCTTTTATATATTACGTAGTAAGATAATTAGTAACTTTTTTCTTTTGATTTACTTGTTTTCGGACTCGATATTGTGAGCCAACTAATCCCGGCGAAACTACCATTTTATGTAGCTCGAAGTCGGCTCAAGTGAACCTCCGGGGCCAAAAGGGGATTAATTTTCTCCTCGTTATATTCGAACCATTGACTTCCACTTTAGAACACATGTCAATGAAATAAATACTTTTTCAGAATTTCAATTGTTAGAATTTTGGTACGTATTAAACCAAAAGAAAAGAAAATGTAATTTCTTCCAAACCTATCAATGAATAGCTAGAAAGCCTTTTTTCTTTATTTACGATAATTTATGTGCTTCGGTGTTTTTCTATTTGGTTGTACAACATGATTTTATGCCGACAATGAAAAATCCACTAAGGGTAGATTTGGATGTGATTAAATAATGTAAAATCTTTGTTGGAAGTAAGAATTGTTTGCAATTTTAAAATATAAAGTCTAGGGGTATAAAGTTTAAGGGGTTATTTGTTTATTTTTTAAAGTTATAATAAAATTTGTAAATTTATAAATTACACTTAAGTCCATATAATATATATATATATATATATATATATATATATATATATAGTTTGTTTATATATATATATATATATATATATATATAATATATATATATATATATATATATATAAATATAATATATATTATAATTAAAAACCATTAAATTAATGTGACCTCCTTTTTCAAGTATTTATTTCACATTTGACACATATATTTTTTAGTGTTTTTTTCTCCATCAGATTCTTCACCAAATTTTTTTTAATTTTTGACCAGATTGATTCAATTTTGACTTTTTATGACCAATACAGAGTATGATTTTGTGCCTACGTGGAAAAATTAAAGCTTCTGATTGGTCCATTTTAGAATTCATAAGATTCCAAGTATGACAGAAAACTCTGAAATGAAGTAATTCATTTATTATATAAAAGATTTGTGTGATTGAAAACTCCGAAATGATGTAATCTTTTATATATAAAAGATTAATTATATACAAATCTACAAATAACAACACATTCCACTACAATTAAATAATAATGTAGCCAATTGGATTTTATTAGAGCATAAAATCCGACCCAAAAACCTCCTCAACCGGATTATTTGGATGGACATCAAAAGATTTGACAAAAAGGGACCGATAAACCTTCTACCATTTTAATATTAACGGAATAACAATTAGTATGTATCTCATAATTGGCTTGTTACTAATGGACGGCTTCAAACTTAACAATGGATAACTATCATTTCAAAACGTTGATAACCGTAAAGCGTCCACTCAAAAGATAATATATGTAGAAGAAAATAGAAAATGTTAGTGATCATGTAGAAGAAAAGTATCTACTTACTTTGAGTAACGAGTCAATTTTGTGCAAACTACTTCCAATGAACGGGTATACAAGTTTTTCATTTTTAGGTTACTCGAGAAGTGTGAGCTTTAACTCATGACATATGTGAACTTAACCAAAGTATTATATGGCCGTTTTTAAACAATTACGTGCCAGCCTCAACTACTCCCAAATGAGCATGTAGTGGCTAAACTGGTTTTGATAACACCAACTTGGACTGTCAACAATACTAGTTATATGGTGGAGTTAGTGTATAGGGAAACTTTAACCACCACTTGGAACATTTGGATTTGTGGGATGTATAAAGTTTACTCATCCGATAAAAATCAAGAAGGGGTTTCTCGGTGCTCCATTGTAATGCAGCACACAATTTTTACAACACGAAAATAACCATATGGTGTTATGTTTTGTTTATCGGGCAAACATATTATAATATTTAAAAAATATTAAAACTATCAAGGGGGCCGAGAGAAAAAAATATATAAAAAGATTAATATTAAATGATATAAATTTATGAAATTATATGATGGGTTCACCTTTTAAATATAAAACAAAATACTCAAATATACTACTTCCCAATAATGCAATTTATAACGTAACTATTATATACGCCTTTACCGATTATAACCACACCCTAATTTAAAATATTGGACGAGAGATCTATAATACAAAGTATCCAATAATAATCACAGAGCTCAAACCAACGGCAGATAGATAGAGATTAATCAACCTACCAAAGGGGTAAATCATCATGTTCCGATAAAAGACCAATATATGAGCAACCACGAAGTTAGTAATAAGACTCAACCCAACATTCCAACTAACTATTAAGTCAACTTGATAGCACCCAATTAACACCGACAACCGAATTTAATAGGGAAAAAGCACGAGATTATACCACTTAGTACATATATAACACAATCAACATACACCCGTCAAAGAGTCACATACCAACATATAGGAAGGTTTCCCAACCATACCGACATAAAATATTTTCCCAACCTTTGAGAAATGTACTTAGCCAGGTCGCACCTAAGGAAGAGATGTTGAGAATCTTCAAGCGTCAAACCACAAATCGGACACAAAGAAGAATCCAGAGTAACCCCCTCTAGTAACCAGATTGCCTCTAGTCGGGAGGCAATCAAGCCTAAGCACGCCAAACGAAAACATTGACCTTGATCGGAACATATTACACCCAGCTTAGTAAAGTTGGCAATTGTGATTAAGAGGCAGTTATTGTTTTATTAGGCAGGTGGACAAGACAACGCCATTTATGAAGATTTGAGATGAGCAACCGTTCAGGACTAAGCACTAAATGTTGTATAAATGAGTTCCTAAGCTGATGACTGTGATGCTTGATTCTGATGTGATGAGGCTCCCACGACACAGACATGTTCATGCTAATCTATCAGCCGTAGGATCAGTTATGATGAAGCTGGTCCTTTCTTATTATCAGACATTCACTCCGAGGTAACAGACCATGATCACTATTAGGATGTTGTTTGTGAACATCATGAAGAACACGAGATGCATGACGATGTACACCAACCTATGTTGTTGATTCCCACTATGCTAAATATAAACGTAGTGAATAGTAATTATGCTTCCACCAACCGTTTGAATATCCACAGTAATTAAAATTAAGGACAAGAAATGGTGTAAACAATAGTTGGTTTCATTAGTAGTGTCACGTCTATTCCCAAATGATGCATACAATGAATGAATAAAATGTTAATGATAAGCATGAAAAACAGCATTCACCAAATCACTGACCACTGACCACAATTTAGATAGACATTACATGTATTATTGTTTAAAATTACATTTAAATCTGCTAATAACCTTGCTCTACTATATATTAGAACAGAAAATTTGAACCTGTATAGGAAATGACCGGGCCCAGGTTTGAATTTGAAAACCGGAAAAGAGAAAAATACTAAAAGATTGGTATTAGAAAACATTAAAAAATAGTTATACACTTACCCCGTATAATTATTAAGGGAAAAGGATAAATTTTGAAAAAAAAGGAAACTACCCATTCTATAAAAAAATGACAATACTTGACCATTCCCACTACCCAGTACAACACCAATAACTATGGCCAATGGAGAAAGTAGTTTAATACAGTATTTTGTTAAACAGAATTTTACAAGAAAGAAAAATTAAATTACACCCACTTGAGAATGATAATTTTTGTGGGAAAAGGTAAGACATTGTATAAAAGAAAGGGGTCAGAGGGAATTAGATATTTTATATACAAAACAAGACCAGTCACTTTCAAACAGTTAACATGTATTTGGGGTGTAAACAAATCCACCGCTATTATTTATATTGAAACAGAATATATAGGTTTGCTCCCACAACTAATGGCCCTGACATTAGATCATCCACTTTTGTTGGAACCACTTTTCACAACTCGGGACCACAATATAATGTCCTCTATTGTTCAGCACATCCAACGGACACTCCTTCTAATTAAAGGTAGGGTTAGAAGAATTAATAATCACAAATAAACCAAATCATTGTCCCGGCTTTAGGCACAACATAGAGGATACCGCTAGAGATAGCTGAATCACTAGGGAGAAAAGAATGAAAAAATTAAAGACCCTGAGTGTGTGACTCATAAGGTTAAGATTAGCACCACTGATTACACGAAAAGAGAAATATTTAGCGACCTTCAACACCACAGAATCAATTGACCCTACGCAAATATTTTGGTCTCAAGATCTCAAAAAGATGAAAGAAAAAGCTCTCAAAAAGCAGACCACCGCCTCAAGACCAATCAAAGCATTGACGGTGTATCCACCAAACACACCTGCAACGTTTGTTCCTAGGGTGCTTCCAACAAAAAGTCAAGTGAAAATTAATATTTTTGCACTTATACAACTTTTTTGGAATTTGAAAAAACTTTAAAAAGAGAATTACACCAACAGGGCTCACTGAAGAGGAAAGGGGTTTTGAACAAACCAAGGAATGTTATCTCACCGAGGTCATTCTATTTTTCAAAACACTTAAAGAACATTTTGAGGGAATCCAAAAGGCTTTAACTAAAGAAATTAAAGAAATGAAGTTGACCAAAATGTTGTAAATAGGAAGCATAATGAGATTGAGCGGAAAAATCTCCTTATTGCAAATGATAATTTAATTGTTGATTGCTTGTCAAAGAAGTGTTTCTAGAGATTGCAGATGAATTTGAGCTTACTGTATCTAGAGATTACTGAAATGCAAGAAAGCCCCACAATTGTTTCAAACACGTTGTCTGGAACTTGAAGCGATGATCATACTGAATTAGTAAAACATTTTTCCAATCTTGAGGTTAATCACTTAAATTTATAGTTAAAGTATCAAAACCTTAAAGAAAGCTTTGGAAATGACCCATCTCCACCCACTCGAGATACTCCTTGAGTTGACTCATACTATGTAATCAAAAAAAAAGAAAAGCTTCCATTCAAGGAAAGGACAACGCCATCAAAAAATTAAGAACGTAAATCTCTCAATTGAAAGAGACCCGTAGTGAAGCAGACCGTACTCATGATTTTAGGACCTTAGATTTTCAGATCACTCAATTAACTGAAAAAGTCTCCGTTCTTCAAGAACAAAATGAGATTTTTAGGGCAGAGAATGAAAAAGTTAAACAACATTACAAGAAATTATATGATTCTATTAAGATAACGTGTGCTAAGCATATAGAACAGACAACGACCTTGCTAACTGAAAATGAGAATCTGAAAGCTCAAATACATGAAAATCTGAAATGCAACACTATGAAGTCTGTAAAACCAAGAGTTCTTGCACCCGGTAGGTATGCTATAGATGTTGAACCAATTCCCACTCACAATAGGAACAACAGGGAAGTTCATCTATATTATCTCAAATATCTTAAGGAAAGTGTAGAAACCCTTCGCGAAATAGTAGAAGAAGCTAAGGTTAAAAGACCCTTTAATAGATCAATTGTCTCTGCTTTTTGTTACACTAAACACTCCCAAAACTCATAGAAATATGTGTGATTGGCACTTGTCCGAAAGCCTTTAACCAACGAGATAAAAAGCATGCTTCTACCTCTTTAATTAAGAAAAAGCAAGTTACTTTTGATGAACAATGTGACACGTCAAATAGTAACGCACATAAACATGTATAGGAACGACAGCTCAGAAGACTAAATTCCCTGTGCCTCCTTCTACAGGAGTAAACTGTTGCACCAATGCTAGCGGATCACAGCCTAGGAGCAATACCAAAAAATAAGATCTCGCCAGCTAAAGGTGTCAACAAGAAGAAAGTAGAAGAACACCCTAGGATAAATAAGTCTAACTTAAGAACCATGATCGTGTATATTCTAGGAGTTAGCTCTAAGCGTACTATAATTAATCAAGAATTCTGATTCTGTCGCCAAACAATGTAACAGAATGTTTAATTTATGCAAATCATATGTGTGTGTGTTTTGTTTTTTATTTATTTGCATCTTTAAGGCAATCCTCCTGTATTCATAATATTCATGATGTTGTGCGCAAAGTTAAGCAAGTTTGGAAACCTAAGCAAGTTAGGCAAGTATGGAAACCCACAGGCAAAGTGCTTACTATGTAGGTCATCATGGTAGACCCTACGGGCAGAATATTCACTGTTAAGGAGAAAAAAAACAAGTTTTTGGCCCTTTAACTAGGCTCACTAAACTCAAAGTAGTATCCGCTAAGCAAACCGAGCATCAAGCTATTACTTGTGCTAACCAACAGGAACCCAACCAAAATTAAGGATCCAACTTTCCAAACTCTCCATCTTCGTCTGCTTTCAAATGCAGGTCGTACATATCGTCCTTTAGTATTTGGATTCAGGCTGGCTTAAACATATGACGGGGGATCGCTCACCGGCTTAGGAATTTCATGAGAAAAGTGTCATCGTGGACATTAGATTCGGAAATGACCACTTGTGGTGCTATTATGGTTTATAGAGATATGTGATTGGTGACAGTGTTAATCTTTAGTTGTATACTATGTGGAAGGACTATGACACAATCTGTTCCATCAGTCAGATAATTTTACGACTCGATCTGGAAGTTTGAGCATTCAGGCAAACATTCCATTTATGTTCGAGATACGGATTGTGTTAAATTAATTAAAGGTACTCACAGGTTCAAATTTGTACTACTAACTCGGTTTGAAGAACATGAAAAATCCTCTCCCAATTGCCCTGCTGTTTAAGGCCTCTAAGAACAAATCATGTTAAGGCATCGTCGTTTAAACCACTTGAACGTTCGGTAACCATTATATGAACCTTGCAGAAAAGTGACTTAGTCCTCAGAGGTCTACCTAGATTGAAGTTTGAAAAGATCTATCATTTCTCTACATGTCAAACTAGGAAAGAGCAAAAAATCATACTACAACCCAAAACCAAAAAACATCCAACTTGGAAGTACTAAAACCCTTCATATGATTTATTTGGACCGATGCGAGTGCAATGAATTAATGGGAAGATAATACACTTGTAGTCATCCGTTGATGATTATTCTCAGTTTACTTGGGTAAAGTATTTTGAGATTGAAAGATGAGACCCCAGAGGTTGTCATCAAATTTCTGAAGCAAATACAAGTCGGTCTCAACAAAACTGTTAGAAACATCCGTACCGATAATGGCACAGAATTTGTCAATAAAGATTTGACTGATTATTATGAACGTGTCGGCATTTTTCATCAAAAGACAGTTCTGAGGACTCCACAGCAGAACGACATTGTCGAAAGACGAAACCGTACTCTTGTTGAGGCTGCTAGGATAATGCTGATCTTTTCTAAGGCCTCGATGTTTCTATGGGCAGAAGTTGTGGCTACTGCGTGTTACACCCAAAACCGATCCCTTATTCACACTCGTCACTGCAAAACCCCATATGAGCTGGTGCATGACAAGAAGCCTGATCTTACCTTTTTCAGAGTCTTTGGTGCTCTTTGTTACCCTACAAATGACAGCGAAGATCTTGGAAAATTACAACCAACAGCTGATATTGGAATATTCGTTGGTTATGCACCTAGCAGGAAAGGGTATAGAATCTACAACAAAAGAACCCGACGTATTATGGAAACTATTCACGTGCAATTCGATGAGCTGACTGAGCAAATGGCTCCTGTGCAACTCAGTACAGGACCCGCTCCTTCTTTTCTGACGCCTGGACAAATAAGTTCAGGGCTCGTTCCAAATTCGGTTCCTGCAGCACCTTATGTACCCCCCACAAATAAAGAACTAGAGATTTTATTCCAACCAATGTTCGATGAATACATGGAACCTCCTCGTGTTGAAAGACCGGTCTCTCCTGCTCCAGCAGTTTCAGTTCCAGTCAATTCAGCTGGTACACCTTCATCTACTACCATTGATCAAGATGCACCTTCTCCAAGTCATTCACCGTCATCTTCGGCATTCCAATCTCCAAGTTTACATAAAGGCGTTGCAGCTGATTCTACTCTCATGGAAGACAATCCCTTTGCTCCTGTTGACAATCATCCCTTCATAAACGTATTTGCTCCGGAACCTAGTTCTGAAGCATCATCATCCGGGGATCTTAGTTCAGCAGAATCTCCTTATGTCTCTCAAACACTTCATCATCTCGGGAAATGGAGCAAGGATCACCCGCTGGATAATATTATTGGCAATCTCTCTTGGCCGGTATCCACCAGAAAACAACTGGCAACCGATGCCTTATGGTGTTTGTATAACTCTGTACTATCAAAATTTAAACCAAAGAACTTCAAATTTGCAATTACTGAAGATTGCTGGTTACAAGCCATGCAAGATGAGATTCACGAATTTGATCGACTTCAAGTATGGGAATTAGTACCTCAACTAGACTGTGTCATGATTATTTCTCTTAAGTGGATTTACAAAGTTAAACTTGATGAGTATGGTGATGTTCTGAAGAATAAGGCTAGGTTAGTGGCCAAGGGATATCGACAAGAGGAGGGCATTGATTTCAAGGAATAATTTGCATCGGTTGCACGTATTGAGGCTATTCGTATTTTCATCGCCAATGCCGCCAGTAAAAACATGACCATCTATCAAATGGATGTAAAGACAGCATTTCCGAATGGCGAATTAAAGGAAGAAGTCTATGTTAGTCAACTAGAGGGTTTTGTTGATCTTGACCATCCGACACATGTTTATCGTCTGAAGAAAGCTTTGTACGGTTTAAAGCAAGCCCCTCGGGCATGGTATGATACCTTGTCACGATTTCTTCTGGACAACAAATTTTCCAAGGGTGCAGTTGATCCGACACTATTCACTCGGAAAACAGGCAAACATATTCTTCTTGTTCAAATATATGTAGATGATATCATTTTTGCCTCGACCGACCCTAAAGCATGTGAAATATTTTCCTATGAGATGAGTTCTAAATTTCAAATGTCAATGATGGGGCAAATGTCTTTTTTCTTAGGCTTACAAGTTTCTCAAAATCCCGGAGGCATTTTTATTAATCAATCAAAATTTGCTCTTGAAATATTAAAGAAATTTGGGATGGATTCGTGTGACCCTGTTGATACACCCATGGTGGATCGACTCAAACTGGATGAGGACCCCTTAGGGATTCCAGTTGACCAGACTCAATTTCGTAGTATGGTCGGCTCCCTAATGTATCTCACTGCCAGCAGACCCGACCTTGTATTCGTTGTATGCATGTGTGCTAGGTATCAGGCTTCGCCTACCAAAAAGCACCTTGAAGCACTTAAACGGGTCTTTTGGTATCTCAGAGGAACCATTAATTGGGGTCTTTGGTATCTAAAAGACACCGCTATGGCACTAACGGCCTATGCAGATGCGGACCATGCAGGTTGTCAGGACACACAAAGAAGTACGTCAGGAAGTGCTCAGTTCCTTAGAGATAAATTAGTCAGCTGGTCATCAAAGAAACAGAAGAGCACTGCGATCTCAACTACAGAGGCAGAATACATTGCCATGGGGGGGGGGGATTTAGGGGGGGGGGGGGGGGGGGGGTGGAGGTGGGGAAAATTAAACGGATAAGCGTGATAAAATATAGCTAATTGAACTGCAGGAAGAAGCAGCAAGAGAAGCAGTTTCCCCTTCGGGTTGTATTGCTTTGATATGCTAGATACCTCTGGGGTCAGGTTCCAAGCTCTGGGTGAAGCCCCAAAAAGGCCGTAACCTCAAAGCATTGAACTTGGGGAGTGACCCGCATAGAAAAATCTTTAACCGTATTAATTAAACAATAGTAAGAAAGCCTGACACCGAAGGAGTTATGTGCTTTAGTCTTACGGGATGTTTCTTGTATCCCGAGTTATTGTTGTGTTGTCCTACTCCCTCAAAAACAGTAATCGCACAAAAAAGGGGCGTTTTTATTAAATGACCCGACATTTTTTGATGCAAATCCAAATAAAATGATATCAGGGTCGACCCTTTTTAAGACGAAACAAAAAAGCATGATAAAGCATGTTGCCCTCTGACATTCTGTCTTTTTGCAACCTCTGAAGGGTCACCTACAGTGGACCTCTTTTAAACAAGTTGAAAGCCTTATTTAGGTCGATGATGTTATCCAAAAACTACATCGCAATCCGATCAGACCTGAACATAAACCCCGGCAGGGGATCTAAACGAGGGCCTCCCTCACTTCTGCTCACCCTCACCTGGGAGGTGAGCAAAGGGCAGAAGAAACTGATATATCAAGTTATCTCTCGCGCTTATCCTCCATCCATGGTATGGAAGCCGCATCGGTCAGTATGGCAAGCTTCCACGAAGGGTCCCTACTCCTGGGGAACAACAAGTAGTGCACCAGGCGCTCCAGCCCCACCGCCCCGAGAACTCATGATCCTGTCTAATCAAAGTCCAGTCTTTTCTATCTTGACTTGCTGCTAAGAAGATGCCGAATGGCGTCTTGGGATAGCAACCTAGTAGATAGTTTCATTGATCACATATGACATTCTGAAAGTTGGTATTATGAGATGCTAATGTGTAACTTCTTTAAGAAAGGGGAATTATAGTTGATAGCTAGCTATTTTAGTAATCTGAAAGCGTGGACTTTTGCTCCCCCTATTAAGGGAGGGGGAGCGCCAAAAAGAACATAAAAGGAAGAGCGCTGCTCGGGGAGTAGCGCCTGTACGACTATGGCAGGAAGGGTGCTTCCGTGGTAACAGGAGGCATAAGGGTTCCCCCTCCAGGGGGTCTGGGTAAGGAACACGATAGTGTGTTGGTTCAGCTAAGCAGCGCAGGGACCCGCCTATGATTAAATCAAAGAGGGAAGCCCCCCGCCGGGGGGTTTTGGGGGGCGAAGGCGGAAAGCCCCCACCGATTTATAAACCAAGCCGGGCAGCTGGAAGAGCGCTGCTCGGGGAGTAGCGTGATATGTAGCTAATTGAACTGCAGGAAGAAGCAGCAAGAAGCAAGTTCCCCTACGGGTTTATTGCTTTGATATTGCTAGATTTTCTCTGGGGTCACGGTTCCAAGCTCTGAGTGAAGCCCCAAAAAGGCGTAACCTCAGAGCATTTGAACCTTGGGAAGTGACCCGCATAGAAAATGCTTAACCGTATTAAGTAAACAGTAGTAAGAAGCCTGACACCGAAGGGAGTTATTGCTTTAGTCTTACTGGATTTCTTCTTGTATGACCCAGGATTTATTGTTGTTGATCCGCGACCTCCCCATCAAAACGGTCATCGCACAAATAAAGAGGGCTATTTAATGACCCGACATTTTTTGATTCAAATCATTATATATATATGGTCAACCGTTTTAACGAAACAAAAAGCAGGATAAAGCAAGTTGCCCTCAGACATTCTGTCTTTTTGCAACCTCTGAAGGGTCACCCACATGGGCCTCTTTTAAACAAGGTTTAAAAGCTCTTATTTAGTCGATGATGTTGTCCAAAAACAACATCGTCATATCCAGCTCCGGAACATAAACCCAGACAGGGGATCTAACGAGGGCCTCCCTCACTTCTGCTCACCTCCCCTGGGAGGTGAGCAAGGGAAGAAGAAACTGATAAATCAGTTATCTCCCATTGCTTACCTCCATCCAGGGTATGGAGCCGCATCGGTCAGTATGCAAGCTTCACTAGGGTCACTACTCCGGAAGCAACAGTAAGTGCACCAGGGGAGCTGCCACCTCACCCCCGCCCCGATGAGTACTCAATGATGCCTTGTCCAATCAATGCCGTCTTGTCTATCTTGACTTTTGCCTGCTGAAGAAAGAGATACCGCAAGGCGTCCTTGGGATAGCAACCTAGACAGATAGTTTCATGATCACATATGACATTCTGGAAATAGGTATTAAGAGATCTAATGTGTAAACTTTCTTTAAGAAAAGGAGAATTTAGTTGATTAGCTAGCTATTTTAGTAATCTGAAAGCGTGGTCTTTTGCTCCCCCCTATTAAGGGAGGGGGAGCGCCAAAAAGAACATAAAAGGAAGAGCGTTGCTCGGGGAGTAGCGCCTGTACGGCTATGGCAGGAAGGGTGCTTCCGTGGTAACAGGAGGCTTAAGGGTTCCCCCTCCAGGGGGTCTGGGTAAGGAACACGATAGTGTGTTGGTTCAGCTAAGCAGGGCAGGGACCCGCCTACGATTAAATCAAAGAGGGAAGCCCCCCGCCGGGGGGTTTGGGGGGGCGAAGGCGAAAAGCCCCCAACGATTTATAAACCAAGCCCGGGCAGCTGGAGGCGCTGCCTCGGGTGTACGTGATATGTAGCAATTGAACTGCAGGAAGAAGCAACAAGAAGCAAGTTCCCCTACGGGTTTATTGCTTTGATATTGCTAGATTTTCTCTGGGGTCACGGTTCCAAGCTCTGAGTGAAGCCCCAAAAAGGCGTAACCTCAGAGCATTTGAACCTTGGGAAGTGACCCGCATAGAAAATGCTTAACCGTATTAAGTAAACAGTAGTAAGAAGCCTGACACCGAAGGGAGTTATTGCTTTAGTCTTACTGGATTTCTTCTTGTTGATCCCGATTTATTGTGTTGAATCCTCCGCCTCAAAACAGTAATCGCACAAAAAAGAGGGCTTTTTACGACCACGACATTTTTGATGCAAATCAACATAAATGATATAAGGGTCGCCATTTTTAAACCGAAACAAAAAGCATGGGGGATAAAAAGCAATTTGCCCTCAGACATTCTGTCTTTTGCACCTCTCGAAGGGTCACCCACATGGGACCTTTTTTAAAAACAAGGGTAAAAGCTCTTATTTAGTCGATGATGTTGTCCAAAAATCAACATCGTCATATCCAGCTCCTGAACATAAACCCAGACAGGGGATCTAACAAGGGCCTCCCTCACTTCTGCTCACCTCCCTTGGGAGGTGAGCAAGGGAAGAAGAAACTGATAAATCATGTTATCTCCCGCGGCTTTACCTCCATCCCAGGGTATGGAGCCGCATCGGTAAGTATGGCAGCTTCATCAGGGTCACTACTCCCGGGGAAGCGGACAAGTAGTTCACCAGGGAGCTGCCACCTCCCCCGCCCCGATGGGACTCATGATGCCTTGTCCAATCAATGTCATCTTGTCTATCTTGACTTGCTGCTAAGAAGATGCCGAATGGCGTCTTGGGATAGCAACCTAGTAGATAGTTTCATTGATCACATATGACATTCTAAAAGTTGGTATTATGAGATGCTAATGTGTAACTTCTTTAAGAAAGGGGAATTATAGTTGATAGCTAGCTATTTTAGTAATCTGAAAGCGTGGTCTTTTGCTCCCCCCTATTAAGGGAGGGGGAGCGCCAAAAAGAACATAAAAGGAAGAGCGCTGCTCGGGGAGTAGCGCCTGTACGGCTATGGCAGGAAGGGTGCTTCCGTGGCAACAGGAGGCTTAAGGGTTCCCCCTCCAGGGGGTCTGGGTAAGGAACACGATAGTGTGTTGGTTCAGCTAAGCAGGGCAGGGACCCGCCTACGATTAAATCAAAGAGGGAAGCCCCCCGCCGGGGGGTTTGGGGGGGCGAAGGCGAAAAGCCCCCAGCGATTTATAAACCAAGCCGGGCCGCTGGAAGAGCGCTGCTCGGGGAGTAGCGTGATATGTAGCTAATTGAACTGCAGGAAGAAGCAACAAGAAGCAAGTTCCCCTACGGGTTTATTGCTTTTATATTGCTAGATTTTCTCTGGGGTCACGGTTCCAGCACTCAGTGGAAGCCCCAAAAGGGCAACCTACAGACATTTGAACCTTGGAAGGGACCCCATAGAAAATGCTTAACCGTATTAAGTAAACAGTAGTAAGAAGCCTGACACCGAAGGGAGTTATTGCTTTAGTCTTACTGGATTTCTTCTTGTTGATCCCGGATTTATTGTTGTTGATCCTCCCCTCAAAACAGTAATCGCACAAAAAAGGGGCTTTTTAACGACCCGACATTTTTTGATGCAAATCAAATAAATGATATAAGGGTCGACCTTTTTAACGAAACAAAAAGCAGGATAAAGCAAGTTGCCCTCAGACATTCTGTCTTTTTGCAACCTCTGAAGGGTCACCCACATGGGCCTCTTTTAAACAAGGTTTAAAAGCTCTTATTTAGCCGATTCATGTTATGTCACAAAACAAACATTGTCATAATCCTGCTCCTGAACATAAACCCAGACAGATCAACGAGGGCCTCCCTCACTTCTGCTCACCTCCCATGTGAGGTGAGCAAAGGAAGAAGAAACTGATAAATCAGTTATCTCCCGCTGCTTACCTCCATCCAGGGTATGGAGACGCATCGGTCAGTATGGCAGCTTCACCGGGGTCACTACTCCCGGGGAAGCAAACAAGTAGTGCACTCAGGGAGGCTGCCCAGCTCCACGCCCCGAGGGACTACATGATGCCTTGCATTAGTGTCGTCCTTGTCTATCTTGACTTAGCACTAAGAAGATGCTGTAGGCGTCTTGGGAAAGCAACCTAGTAGAATAGTTTTCCTTGAATCACAAATGATATTCTGAACTGTTGGTATTATGAGATTGCTTAATGTGTAACCTTCTTTAAGAAAGGGAATAGAGTTGAAGCTAGCTATTTTAGAAATCTAAAAGCGTGGTCGTTTTGCTCCCCCGAAAAGGGGAGGGGAGCGCCAAAAAGAACATAAAAGGAAGAGCGCTGCTCGGGGAGTAGCGCCTGTACGACTATGGCAATAAGGGTGCTTTCGTGGCAACAGGAGGCTTAAGGGTTCCCCCTCCAAAGGGTCTGGGTAAGGAACACGATAGTGTGTTGGTTCATCTAAGCAGGGCAGGGACCCGTTTACGATTAAATCAAAGAGGGAAGCCCCCTGACAGCAGTTTTATATACCTAAAATATACCATAATATAAAATAAACCTAAGAGCAATTAAGAAAATTACAAGTACCCTTGGGTATATTTCACATCTCAAAAATATATATAATAAAAATTCACTCTCAAAAATATATATAATATAATATATAATATGTATATTTAACCGGGTAAGTATGATCACCCGGGTCGTTTCCCCAACGACTAGTGAAATTGAAACCTCGTTTAAGCTTGGATTCTGATTTGAATAAAGCAAAGATATTTTTGATAATCTATATCTACTAAATAAAAGCAATTTAAACAATTAAACAAATACGGTAAAATAATAAAACGCGACTAATAAGTAAGTAAACTAAAATTAAACCCTAAAAATGCAAACTAAATTTCTAAACCTAAGATAGGACAAAAGAAAATTTTAGGAAAAAGAAAAACATTTTTTTGATTATTTTTGAATTTATTATGAATTAAAAACTAATTTAATCTAATTAAATCTTAAAAAATAGCAAAATAAGTGATAAAAATTTGGAAAAATGATTTTTAAGCTTAGAAAAGTCTAAAATATTATAAAAGCAAAGAAAACTATTTTTAACTATTTTTATTTTTAAAATCCTATTTTTAAAATTTAAAATAAAAGCTCAAAAATGAAATTTAAGATCTAAAAAGTGTAAAAATGATTTTTCTGGATGTAAACCTAAAGCTATTTTTTATAAAACTAAAAATTATTTTTTTGTATTTTTCTGAAACTTTTTTCTATTTTTTATGTATTTTATAAGATTTTAACTTTCGAAAAATGATTAAAAATAAAATAAAAGCTAGAAAAATCTGAAAAATTCAGGAAAAGTCCTAAACACTAGCAGGATTATAAGAAAAATAAGAAAAACCAAAATGCTTAACGAATAAGCCCTAAATTGAGCTTAATAAGCTACGGCTTTTTATAGAAAAAGGAAATGAAAATGTGTACTAGTATTTGATTGTGTGTTATGTGAATGGATGAGCTAATGTAGCAAACTGGTTAAGCGCCGGGGGGTTTGGAAGGGCGAAGACGAAAACCCCCAGCGATTTATAAACCAAGCCGGACTGCTGGAAGAGCGCTGCTCGGGAAGTAGCGTGATATGTAGCTAATTGAACTGCATGAAGAAGCAACAAGAAGCAAGTTCCCCTACGGGTTTATTGCTTTTATATTGCTAGATTTTCTCTGGGGTCACGGTTCCAAGCTCTGAGTGAAGCCCCAAAAAGGCGTAACCTCAGAGCATTTGAACCTTGGGAAGTGACCCGCATAGAAAATGCTTAACCGTATTAAGTAAACAGTAGTAAGAAGCCTGACACCGAAGGGAGTTATTGCTTTAGTCTTACTGGATTTCTTCTTGTTGATCCCGGATTTATTGTTGTTGATCCTCCCCTCAAAACAGTAATCGCACAAAAAAGGGGCTTTTTAACGACCCGACATTTTTTGATGCAAATCAAATAAATGATATAAGGGTCGACCTTTTTAACGAAACAAAAAGCAGGATAAAGCAAGTTGCCCTCAAACATTCTGTCTTTTTGCAACCTCTGAAGGGTCACCCACATGGGCCTCTTTTAAACAAGGTTTAAAAGCTCTTATTTAGTCGATGATGTTGTCCAAAAACAACATCGTCATATCCAGCTCCTGAACATAAACCCAGACAGGGGATCTAACGAGGGCCTCCCTCACTTCTGCTCACCTCCCCTGGGAGGTGAGCAAGGGAAGAAGAAACTGATAAATCAGTTATCTCCCGCTGCTTACCTCCATCCAGGGTATGGAGCCGCATCGGTCAGTATGGCAGCTTCACCGGGGTCACTACTCCCAGGGAAGCGGTCAAGTAGTGCACCAGGGAGCTGCCAGCTCCCCCGCCCCGATGGGACTCATGATGCCTTGTCCAATCAATGTCGTCTTGTCTATCTTGACTTGCAGCTAAGAAGATGCCGAATGGCGTCTTGGGATAGCAACCTAGTAGATAGTTTCATTGATCACATATGACATTCTGAAAGTTGGTATTATGAGATGCTAATGTGTAACTTCTTTAAGAAAGGGGAATTATAGTTGATAGCTAGCTATTTTAGTAATCTAAAAGCGTGGTCTTTTGCTCCCCCTATTAAGGGAGGGGGAGCGCCAAAAAGAACATAAAAGGAAGAGCGCTGCTCGGGGAGTAGCGCCTGTACGGCTATGGCAAGAAGGGTGCTTCCGTGGCAACAGGAGGCTTAAGGGTTCCCCCTCCAGGGGGTTTGGGTAAGGAACACGATAGTGTGTTGGTTTAGCTAAGCAGGGCAGGGACCCGCTTAAGATTAAATCAAAGAGGGAAGCCCCCCGTCGGGGGGTTTGGGGGGGGGAGAAGGCGAAAAGCCCCCAACGATTTATAAACCAAACCGGGCCGCTGGAAGAGCGCTGCTCAGGAAGTAGCGTGATATGTAGCTAATTGAACTGCAGAAAGAAGCTGCAAGAAGCAAGTTCCCCTATGGGTTTATTGCTTTGATATTGCTAGATTTTCTCTAGGTTCACGGTTCCAAGCTCTGAGTGAAGCCCCAAAAAGGCATAACCTCAGAGCATTTGAACCTTGGGAAGTGACCCGCATAGAAAATGCTTAACCGTATAAAACTGTCATAGAGGAGAGAGTGTTCCCCCTTCTTCTAGGTTGCTATCCCAAGACGCCATTCAGCATCTTCTTAGCAGCAGGTCAAGATTGACAAGACGGCATTGATTGGACAAGGCATCATGAGTCCCATCAGGGCGGGGGAGCTGGCAGCTCCCTGGTGCACTATTTGTCCGCTTCCCCGGGAGTAGTGACCCCGGTGAAGCTGCCATACTGACCGATGCAAAATTGGGAAAATTATTTTTACAGCTTAGAAAAAGTCTAATATTATAAAAGCAAAGAAAACTATTTTTAAACATTATTTTTATTATTAAAATCCTATTTTTAAAATTTAAATAAAGCTAAAAAATGAATTTAGATCTAAAAAGTGTAAAATGATTTTACTGGTGTACAACCTAAAGCTCTATATTTTTTTATATCAAAACTAAAAAACTATTTTTTTTATATTTTTCTGAAACTTTTTTCTATTTTTTATTGATTTTATAAGATTTTAACTTTCGAAAATGATTAAATTAAAATAAAAAAATTGGAAAAATCTAAAAAATTCAGGAAAAATCTTAGACACTAGCAGGAACACAAGAAAAATAAGAAAATCCAATTTGCTAAACGAATAAGCTCTCAAATGAGCTTATTATGCTACGGCTTATTATATAAAGGGAAATGAAAACGTGTACTAGTATTAAATTGTGAGAGATATGAATGGATGAGCTATTGAAGCAAACTGGTTAAGGCGTATGTGTTGTGTGTGGGTGGTTTTTTCGTTTGGGTTCGAGTGTGGGCAAAAACCCTTTTTGCTATTTTTTTTTAATTTTTGACTTTTAAGAAAAACTAAATACTAGGTATTAAAAAGGACACTAAAATAAGCTTTTTTAATAAAAGGGGCTTAAGCTAAAACTAAGTAATAAGCTCTAAAACAGCTTATCAAAGCTGCTGTCACAGTAAGTAAGGTTTTGGGCTTATTCTTACTTAAACAACTATAAACAGCTCAAATTAAGCTCAAATCTAAAAAGGAAAAGTGTTCTAAAAGCTTATAAGTTGCTTAATCTAAAAATGAAAAGAAATAAGAGCTGGAAACACATTAAAGCAACTGAAAATGATGATGAAAATGCTAAACTTAATAAGGACACTTAAAGGCACAAAATCCAATTAAGCTAAAAACCTTAAAAAGCTAAACTGGACTCTAAAACTTTAAGGTCTTATTAAACTACTTATAATCTATCTGTATAAGCTATAAAATCTAGAGTCATAAGCTAAATTAACAAATTAAGATTCTAAAATTCCTAAGTACTGTTTTTGGCTTTTATGGTTTTTAGAGTGACTTTTTTCAGCAGAATTAAGCTAGGTAAATAAGCTAGAAAATGTAAATTAAGACTTAATCTATATTAAGCTATAACTAATCTAACTCCTATTTGAACCTAAGCACCTAAGACCTACTTTTACTTAACTACAAATTAGGCTAAAAGTAACAGCAGTACTAACTTCTTGTTAGTACTGGTGCACTTTGCACAAGTGCAAATCAAAAATGCAGGTTTCCTAAGGGAAATCCTTGCACTTAGAAAACATCAAGTAGAGTGTAACAAGCATGAATGCAAGATCAGATCTAAGCCTTTGAGGGCTTAGATCAAATTTTCACAAGCTAAAGGTTTAAGACAAAATGCCCTGGTGCTGGCACTCTTATATTAAGCTCAAACTTCTAATTTCCAAATCTATTTTATGAAAACTCATTTCCTAATGTTTATAACTAAATTCAAAGCTGTCTCAAAAGGTTTTGCACAAAACTTTTGACTTTAGATGGTCAAACTTGCTTATGCCAAACACCCCTTTACCACTTTGACAGATTTGACATTGAACTTAAATTGCTAATCTAATTAACAAGCATTAACTACCAGATTATTTTTAGCTTATAACAACCCCAACTAACATGAATTAACAACTAATTAAACATTAATCTAAGATTCAAACTAATTTCTACTATTTTTGGATTTTTAAGGTTTTTAAAATACTTATATTAAAGACTAAGGTCTAAACTATTTTAATCAAAACAGGATAAGCAACTATGAATTATTTAGCTAGGTTAAGACACAATTAGCACTAATATGCAAAAAGAATAGCAAATAAGCAATAATAAAGCATATAAGCTATAACTAAGCAGTTTAAACTGAAATTAGAGAACAGGAAAAAAGTGTAACTTACTATAACCTTTAGCTAAACAAAAGGCACATTATAAGGCAGCTACAAGCTCCCTAGCTTATTAATAAGCTAGGGTAATAGTCCTTGGGGATCCTTCCATTTTAGATCCCCCTTCCATAAGCTCATAAATCCAAATCCAAAGGTAAATAGATCTTTTAAGCTGATTTTACAGGATTAAAGTATGATTAAGGTGAGTTGAGCTCCATAATAAGCTTATAGACTTATTAGAGCTGATTTTTAGCTTATAAGGGCTTATTGAGTTTTAGCTTAATATCAAATAAGAAAAATTAGAGCTTATGATTTAAAGAGATTTTGAGAGATTAAAAATAACTGAATTTCATTAATAAAAAGTTTGCTTACAATACTCAAAAGGAAAATTACAAATTTTAAGCTAGGAATTGAAATTTAAGCTAAAACTAAATCTAGGCTACGTTGTGTGTGTGAAGAGTGAGGCTCTATTTATAGCCATTTGGTGAAGCTTCCAGACCCTCTTGCCTTGCTCTCCAATCTTTCAATCTCATCCCTTGAATCCTCTAATCATTTCCAAATGATTAATAGCCGTTTGATCAAATTGTGGACACCTGAAGATTGCCAGCGTGTCATTCCCTTTTGGATGTCATTGTGCTTCTTTTGTGAGTGTTTAGCAATTAAACCATATGATTTGGGCTCTTCTCTCCATTATTGACGTGGCCTCATCTTGAGCTTAAGCTAATGAATCCCTTGGAAAGACTGATTTGACCCTTGCCTTGCACTTATGAGCTCCTTAATTGTCCAAATTGCCCATTGAAAACGGGATTCGCGCGCTTTTTATAACTGAAAACGGGTTAATTCAGTTTGAACTTTGCTCTATTGACATAATTGGCCCTTGTCATTTGTTTTTCCTTTTCTAGTTATAAAGAACTTTTAGAAATTGCAAGTTCAGTCCTTGTGGTTAATGAAAAGGGAAATGGGCTAGGGATTTGGGCTTATGGTCATGGACTTGGATCCAGGTAAGGCCCATTTGGGTTTAGGAGCTTATGATTTTTCTAAAAGTTGAGGGGCTTTAAGTGAATATTTAGGTCTTGTCTTCTTGTGTTGACTTTTGTAGACCATGACGTTGACTTTCTTTTGACTGGATTTGACTGAGCGCTTGACTTTTTTGCTTCGGCTTTTTTTTTTTTTGGGGTTTCTTTGGCTTTCTTTTTGTACTCTTTCTAATGTGCTTGCCGTTTTTACTGTTTTTCTTGTGATTTTTGATATATCGTACCTGCACACACAAACACAGAAATACAAGCATATTTTTGCCATGTTTGGTCTGTTTTTGGGTTTTAATTGGGTTATTTGAGGTATTAACGGATATGTGTATTTTAACACTTATCAAATTCCCAAACTAACGATTGGTGTGTCCTCAGCAATATCACATGCCTTATACCATAATACTCGAAACTTCCCAACTAAACCTTTCAAACAGTAGCAAAGATTTTTTTTTGAGAGAGCTTAAGAGATTCAAAGCTATAAAAAACGATTTCCTCATTTTACAAGAATTTTTCTCTTTTTATGATTTTTTTTCTTGATAACTAGCACCCACATCTAACTACAACTTATTTGTGTTGACATAAATGTATGTTTTCATTACCTTATTGTAACTTTAAGGATCATAGAACAAAATGACAAGTAAGTGTCTAAAAGATATTTTTTTTTTTTTTTTTTCTATCCATCCCGATTTTTCACTTTTCCCATGCTAAGCTTAAAAACAAGATCACTATTGATTACGAACTAAGATGCTAAGACTACTTATAATTACAACTTGTGAATTCCTCTTCCCGACATAAATCATATATTTAGGTGTGTGTGTTCAAATTAATTTAAACCAGTAACCCATATTAGATTGTTGAAATCCGATCAAGCTTTACACATGGGCCTTTTGGGCAAATATGTTATTCACTTAGTAGAATCACAACTCAAAGCAAACAAAAACCTCCTTAGCTAAGACATCGTTGGTTCACTTATCCCATGAATAACTTTCTTCTCTAGCAATCCCACCGTCATGGGTAAGTGCTAAGGTTTGACACCTCCATCGGAGAATACTAATCGAAAAACGCATCGATACTTCGATGAAAAAGCCTTGTAGCTTTTGCAAACCTTAGTTCAAAAGCATACCTTGGTTTTGAAAAATGAAATTTTTTACTATTTAATTTTTCTAACTTTGCAACATTTTTTATTTATATTTACATTATTAGGCTTAGGATCGGTATCACTTTTCTTTGACTATCACATCGGCAACGCGCGACAAAGAGTCTCGCTATACTTATTATGATTACAACCTAAATATACATCTCCATACTTTCTTTCGATGTCACATCGGGAGCGACCGACAAATGCCCATGTACTTTATTGCAATGGAGTTTGTATATTAATTATTAACACTAAAGATTTATAACTTGCATCATTTTTTTTTTCTTATTTATTTTTTATTTTTTATTTATTTTTTGCAAATAAAAAAAATTCGTTTTAGAAAACCAAAGTATAAACTTGAACTAAAATTCTTATTTACAAATGATATCGACTTCATCGATAAAGCTTTTTCTCTAAATATTTTGATTAGACTTTTAAGAGTAAACACTATTTGTAGGAAAATTAAAGAGAACACGTATAATTAATCAGTTGTAAGAACTCGGGGAAGAAAAATGACAATGGTATTATTATACAGCCTTTAAGTTTTCAAATAAAAACTTTGTTTAGCATCCTAATTCGTAACTAATACTATCATCTCTTATTCTTTGCAAAAGAAATTCGCAAATACTTAGCCTATATAAAATCCAACTCGACATATTTAAAATCTACTTGAGATTAGCACAAGTTTTCATTTACTAATGATTTCAAGTCTAGCATGTTTAAAGTCTACATGAGACTAGCACAAAAACTCTATCATTATTGTTAAGGGAGGAAAGCTAGAACTCTACACGTTTGATCGGGTCAAAAATTACTTTCTATTCTTACCAACGGAAAACCTACATTTTTGTCTTAAAATTTTTTTATATTATATTTATGACTAAAAATTTAAATTTTTTGCTATTTTTGTGGGAAAACGGGTACGTGAGAACAAAACAATAAGCAAGCAACATCAAATCGATAGATTCCCTTCCCCAAACTAAAACGAAACATTGTCCTCAATGTTTAAAGTTGGGTCTCTACGAAAATCTAAGCCGTTTATGAATTATGCAAAGATAAACGTGAATCGATAAGATGAAAGGATATCGGATCTCCCCAAACTAATTTCACACAAAGGATGAGAAGCTCGAGTAGAACGGGATAAATCAACCGGACACGAGAGGTTTCAAAAGAATTTGTTAGGTTGATCCTATAAAAAACCAGCAAACAACAAACAAGCAACAAACATCGAGAAATCGGAAAGAGTACAAACCTCTCTCAACACAACACATTAGATAAAAATAGAAAGAAAATAGAAAGGATAAGCATGGTGTGATCTCCCATGAAGCGGCTTGTTTTTGTTCACCGAGTCGCAAGCTCGACTCGATCCCTGAATTTAGTTGTCCTTAGGGAAAGTCTGGAGGTCCGAAATAACAAATGGTGGTGTATCCCCTCCATAATAGTGCTAAGACGGTGGGCAATTGACTTGAAATTTGAACCATCGTGCATGAGACAATTTGGTCGGGGCATTGTGATAAACTTCGGTGATTTGTGGAAAGGTATGGACATCGGGGATTTGAGCTTTCCGGAGAAAATCTTTAATCGGGAGTTGAAAAGTAAGACTTGATCACCAACATTGAAGATTCGGTTCTTTATCTTGGAATCGTGTAGTTTCTTTGTCTTCTCCTTGTAGATTAGCGAATTCTCATAAGCTTGATCACGAAGCTCGCTAAGTTCATTGAGTTGGAGCTTTCGATGATCGCCCGCGGTCTTTAAATCGAAGTTGGCATGCTTAAGAGCCCAATATGCTTTGTGTTCTAGTTCGACGGGTAAGTGACATGCTTTTCCATAGACTAACTTGTACGGAGTACATCCAATTGGAGTCTTGTAAGCGGTCCTAAAAGCCCATAATGCATCATCTAGTTTGTCGGACCATGAGCAAGTTTTATCCTACCGTTCTCTCCAAAATTCTTTTGAGACCTCGATTTGTGACTTCAACTTGACCACTCGTTTGAGGGTGGTAAGGAGTCGAAAGACGATGGGTGACATCATATTTTGACATGACTTTTGCAAACTTATCGTTACAAAAATGGGTCCCACGATCGCTTATGATCGCTCTAGGAGCACCGAATCGGGAGAAAAGGGATTTTAAAAACTTAACAACTACTCTAGCATCGTTGGTGGGGAGCGCTTTCGCTTCAACCCATTTGGAAAGATAATCGACGGCTACTAGAATATATTTGTTTCCTCTAGACGACGGAAAAGGTCCCATAAAGTCGATACCCCATACATCAAAATTTTTACAAACTTGGATTGCATTTTGAGGCATCTCATCACGTTGAGAGATTTTGCCTTGTCTTTGACATGCATCACAAGATTTGATCAATTCGTAGGCATCCTTATAAATCGTAGGCCAAAAGAAACCTGCATCAAATACTTTCCGAGCTGTGATATTAGCACTATGATGGCCCCCGATGGGTCCTTTATGACAAGCCTTGAGAATATCAAGAGCTTTTTGGCCAAATACACATCTACGGATGATTTGATCCGCACATGTTCGAAAAAGAAAAGGATCATCCCAAAAGTAATGCTTTATATCCTTGAAAAACTTCCTCTTTTGTTCGTTGGCATTCCTTTGATTAGAAAATTCCCCGCATAGTAATTTGCTATATCGGCAAAAAAAAAAAAAAAAAAAAAAACCACGGGATATTTTGGTCATCATGAGAAGTCACCGTATTCAATGTTTCAAGAGGAAAAGTTTCATTAATCTCCTTAGGATCAAAAACATTCTCATATGGGTTTTCAAGACGAGAGAGGTGATCGGCTGCATAGTTTTCAGCTCCCTTGGTATCGATAACTTTGAAATCAAATTCCTGAAGAAGTAAGACCCATCGTAGCAATCGTGCTTTGGCGTCTTTCTTGTTGAAAAGGTATTTCAATGCGGAATGGTCTGTGTAAACAACACTTTTGTTCATGATTAGATATGATCGAAACTTCTCAAACGCGTAAACAACTGCAAGCATCTCTTTTTCCGTTGTTGTGTAGTTTGATTCTGCTTCTGTCATGGTCTTACTTGCATAATGAATTGGTCGGAAATGCTTCTCAATTCTTTGTCCTAAGACCGCACCTATTGCATAATCACTTGCATCGCACATGATTTCAAAAGGTTGGTCCCAATTCGGAGCAATGAGAATTGGAGCTTCAGTTAACTTCTTTTTCAATGTTTGAAAGGCAAGAATGCAATCTTCTGAGAAAATGAAAGGAGTGTTCTTCTCTAAGAGATGGGTCATGGGTCGAGAGATTTTGGAAAAGTCTTTGATAAATCTTTGATAGAATCCAGCATGCCCGAGAAAACTTCTGATTCCTTTGACGGTCGTTGGGTGAGGAAGCTTTGAAATTACATCAACTTTGGCCTTATCGACTTCAATTCCTTTTCTAGAGATCTTATGTCCTAAAACAATGCCTTCTTTAACCATGAAATGGCTCTTTTCCCAATTTAGTGCTAATTTGGTGTCTTCACACCTGTGAGGCATTTTGTCTAAAATTTTTGGCTAAAAAAGGGGGGCACGAGGGAAAAAGAATCTCCAGAAAACTGAAAAATCGTCCATTAAAGACTTCCATCATTTTTTCTTTCATGTACGTGGAAAATGGATCATACAACGTTGAAAGTTCCGGGTGCATTGCTCATATCCGAACGGCATACGCGGTAACGCGAAAGTTCCGTATGGGCACGTGAAAGTAGTGTTCTCTTGATCTTTAGGGTCGCCCGAGTAATAATGGTACTCGTAGGATCGGTATAAAATCAAAGCACATACAAAGTCGGTGGGTAAAGTAAAACTTTTTTTTCCCCCCCCCAACCCCCCCCCCCCATCCCCCATAATTTGACACAAAACATTTTCGGCGACACCGGTTGGTTTGGAAATTGTACGGTCGGCTAATTCTAATACCATTTTTGTTTCAGTTAGGCCCGGGAGTTGAAGCTTTTTCTTAAATGGATAAAGGCATGAGGGTTGATATACATGCACCTAATTCGGCCAAGGGCTAAGTAACTATCGAACTCCGGAAATAATCACATGGAATGAGAATTCGACGGGTCAATACTAGGCTTCATTTTTAGGACAAACGCACTACAATTTTTCAATAACGGTTTCGGTTATTGTCGATCAATCTTGTCTTGTTATTTAACATCTTTTTAAACATCGACGTAAACTTGCAATGGATGAGAGCATCAGCAAAACTAAGCTCAAAATGAAGGTTTCGAAAGATTTCATAAACTTTAAAGAAAGAATGTCATCTTTTTCTCGAATCTTTTGTTTGTTGAGTCTTGACGGGTAAGGTAAATTAGGTTTGGCTTTGTTAGCAACGAAAGAAGGTTCTTCGATTGGTTCTTTGTCTTTGGTTTGTTCTTGGACGAATGGAGGAGGTTGGATGTCTTCGGTGCTCGGTAGCTCCGTATCCTTTGTCACTCACTTTCCTTTTCCATCCGGCGGTGGAATCGGAGGTCCAGTATGAAACACCAATACGAGTGGTAAATTGCCTTGGCTTCATTACTAGGATTTGGAATGGTATTAACTGGTAAGTACTTGACCTTAAGGTTGATTGGTGTGATAGCTTTGCATGAAACTGAGCATCATTTTCTAAAAATCATTTTTGCTTCTTTTGAGAATCATTGTAAACTCTTTGAAAATCATTTTGGTTTCTTTGAAAATTATCTAACTTCATTTGTAAGTTATTCATATTGAATCTTTTGCTTTAGCATAACTTTCAAAATCTGTTTTAGACACTCCTTGAATTTGTGAAAACGGGAGGTAAAGCTTGATTAACCAAAGGTTGATTTGTTGGTGGTTGGTAAACTTGATTTTGGTTGTTTGGACGGTTTTGGTTGAAATTTCCTCCACGGTTTTGATTCGAATTGAAATTGTTTCCTTGATAACGGTTTTGGTTGTTTTGAACATTTGGTTGGTTGAACCGGTGGTTCTCATTTGGTCTGCCAAATTAGGAGGATTCCTTTGAACAAAATTGCCAACGGTGGCGGTTTGTTGAAATTGTTGAATGTTATCTTGAAAAACAGGAAAATCATTCCTAGTTAACGGACAATTGTTGAAATTATGGTTTGAACCACATGTGACACAAACTTCCTCGACTGCTTTGACGGTAGCAGGAGTCGTAGCATTCTTTTCACTAATCGCTTTCTCTAAACGGCTCATTCGAATATTCATTTTGTCTTCAAGTAAGGCTGCCAGTTGTTGAATCTCAAAAGAATTATCGGAAGGTGAAGAAGTAGAAGATGGAGCATTCGTAATCGCTCTTGAATCATTTGGACGACTTCTTGAGTAACGCACTTTTGATTTACTTTCGATTATGGCTAAACCATCACGAGGCATTTTGTCTAAAAAATTGCCACCCGCGGCGGAATCTAAGGCATCTTGATCGTTTGAATTCAAAGAATTGTAAAAAGTATCGAGTTGGTGTAGTTCCGAGAAGCCATGGTGAGGACATTGACGAAGGAGTCTTTAAACCGTTCCCATGTTCAGTGAAGGTTTCATTTGTTCTTGGAAAAAATGGTGATTTTGTTTCGGAAGGTAAGTTGTTTTTTGATGATGGGGAAGAATTGGTTTATGAAATTTTGAAACAAGGTCGTTCCATGTGGAAAGTTGATCTAGGAGGTTCCTTGTCTACCCAATTCGGGCTTCACCGTCTAGAGGAAAAAGGAAACAGCAAAGCTTAATCGATGTGTTCGGAACCTTCGGGATGTCTAAACGTTGAAGTGACCTTGTTAAAAAATCGAAGGTGATTATGAGGGTCTTGTCTACCCGTAAACTTATTACTTTGCACAAGATTGATTAAAGGTTGTTTAAGCTCGAAATTGTTTGCATTAATTGGTGGAACAACTATAGCATCTTCATACCCCTCGATGGGTGCTTGTAACATTTGGGCCATGTTCGATTATCGGCCATTGGTACAACGTTTTGTTCAACAATTGGATCTTCTAAAGCATAATTTTTCAACACAACATGATGAGTTTGTTGTTGTAGACGTCTTCGAGATTGCGAACGAGTGCGCATAAAAAGAAAAACTAAAAATCAAAAAAAGCAAAACTTTACACTAATTTTTTTTTTACAATGAATTTTAACGGTTACACGGAAGAGACTTAAACCAAATAATCAACTACTTCACGGTAGCTCTTGAAAATTGCTTTTCAAGGTGAGCCGTACTTCGTAGAGACACAAATGGCAAGTGTTAAATCTTTAGTTCGATTTGGGAACCAACAAGTTCACTGGAAATTGAAATGATAATACATCCGTTGAGAATATTATATTTTGGTATTTTTACCAATTGATGACTTTTATTTCTTTAATTAAAAGGAATTTTTTTTTCTATTTTTTATATCTTTTACTTATACTAAAAAGAAAAGGAAAATATTTTTTAATTTTTTTATATTTATTGATTTTTTTGGATCTTTTGAATTATAAACAATAATGAAACTTTCGAGGGTGAAAGGATCTTCAAACCAAATAAACTAAAAACGAAGGAATCTTAAACACTAATCCCCGGCAGCGGCGCCAAAAACTTGATAGCAGTTTTATATACCTAAAATATATCACAATATAATATAAACCTAAGAGCAATTAAGAAAATTACCAAGTTACCCTTGGTAGAATTCACTCTCAAAAGTATACATAATATAATATATAATACGTATATTAAACCGGGCAAATATGATCACCCGGGTCGTGTCCCTAATGACTAGTGAAATTGAAACCTTGTTTAAGTCCGGATTATGATTTGAATAAGAAAATAGATGATTTGATAAGCTATAACTACTAAAAAAAACAATTAAAATGGAAAATTAAAGGTACTAAACAATTAAACAAATACGAGAAACAATTAAAAACGCGACAATTAAGAAGTAAACTAGTTTAACCCTAGGTATTAAAATGGAGTGTGGGCAAACCCTTTTGCGACAATTAAGCAAGGAACAATTAAAACGAGTTGGTGGCATACCCTTTAGCTATTTTTTCTATTTTTGACTTTTAAGAAAAACTAAATACTAGGTATTATAAGGACACTAAAAAGGCTTTTTTAATAAATGGGGCTTAAGTAATAACTAGTAAATAAGCTCTAAAACAGCTTATCAAAAGCTGTGTCACAGTAATTAAGGTTTTGGGCTTATTCTTACTTAAACAACTATAAACAGCTCAAACTAAGCTCAAATCTAAAAAGGAAAAGTGTTCTAAAAAGCTTATAAGTTGCTTAATCTAAAAATGAAAAGAAATAAGAGCTGGAAACACATTAAAGCAACTGAAAATGATGATGAAAATGCTAAACTTAGTAAGGACACTTAAAGGCACAAAATCCAATTAAGCTAAAAACCTTAAAAAGCTAAACTGGACTCTAAAACTTTGAGGTCTTATTAAACTACTTATAATCTATCTGTATAAGCTATAAAATCTAGAGTCATAAGCTAATTTAACAAATTAAGATTCTAAAATTCCTAAGTACTGTTTTGGCTTTTATGGTTTTTAGAGTGACTTTTTTCAGCAGAATTAAGCTAGGTAAATAAGCTAGAAAATGTAAATTAAGACTTAATCTATATTAAGCTATAACTAATCTAACTCCTATTTGAACCTAAGCACCTAAGACTTACTTTTACTTAACTACAAATTAGGCTAAAAGTGACAGCAGTACTAACTTCTTGTTAGTACTGGTGCACTTTGCACAAGTGCAAATCAAAAGTGCAGGTTTCCTAAGGGAAATCCTTGCACTTAGAAACACTCAAGTAGAGTGTACAAGTAAAATGCAAGCAAGATCTAAGCCTTTGAGGGCTTAGATTAAATTTTCACAAGCTAAAGGTTTAAGACAAAATGCCCTGGTGCTGGCACTTTTATAATTAGCTCAAACCTTCTAAATTTCAAATCTATTTTATGAAAATTATTTCCTATGTTCTCATAAATTAAATTCAAAGCTGTCTTAAAAGGTTTTGCACAAAAGTTTTGGTTTTAGATGGTTCAAACTTGCTTATGCCAAAAGCATACCACCCCCACACGCAGTCTCTCCCACAATCTTTCTGCATCCCATGCTCTCCCTCTGTATATGACCTTGAACTCGTTATCATTGCATGACAGCCCAATGCTCAATATCTTATAGTCACAGTAGCTTAATTATAGTAATAAGATCCGATAGCACTACTATGTTCTAGCTGTTTTGAGTCTGACCTCTCTCAGCTTAACTACCTCTCCAACACCATGAATTAAAACTAATTCATTCTAGCTGAGCTAGAATGTATAGATTAACGTATTTTAAACCTTAGAAGATCCAAAATATTAGATAGAAACATAGAGTGTTGTGTATAGTCTTATTTTTGTAGATTAGAGTTAAGTGTAAATGATGTTAGAGTTATAATAGTAAAACTTTTTTATATGAATTTATTTTCTTTTTTATATTAAAAGCCGTTATTAATTTGGTTCCTTTAACTTATAATTTTATGTGTGTAGTTAGAGTATAATATGAATAACTGAAGTTTTATTGTGTCAGAAGCTCTACACACTTTTGCCTCGCGCCTCCGTAAGCCTAGTTCTCCTAGCATCACAACACATTCAGCTCTGCACCTATTATATCGCCTCAACAAGAACCTAAGACAAATAAGCATCAATCTAGCCCCATATAAGCTCAATAACTATGCCATAGTTTAAACTGAAATTTAGAGAAAAAAGAAAAAGATGAAACTTACTTTAACCTTTAGCAAAAACAAAAGGGGATCATTAGGGCAGCTACAAGCTCCCTAGCTTATTATTTAAGCTTCTAGGGTAATAGTCCTTGGGGTTCCTTCATTTTAGATCCCCTTCCATAAGCTCATACATCCAAATGCAAGGTAAACAGATCTTTTAAATTGTTTTTTTACAGGATTTAAAGTATGATTAAGTGAGTTGAGAGCTCCATAATAAGTTATAGACTTATTTAAGCTGATTTTTAGCTTATAAAGGGCTCTTATTTGACGTTTGAGTTTAATATCAAATAAGAAAATTTTAGAGCTTATGATTTAAAGAGATTTTGAGAGATTAAAAATAACTGAATTTCATTAATAAAAAGTTTGCTTATAATACTCAAAAGGAAAATTACAAATTTTAAGCTAGGAATTGAAATTTAAGCTAAAACTAAATCTAAGCTACGTGTGTGTATGTGAAGAGCGAGGCTCTATTTATAGCCATATGGTGAAGCTTCCAGACCCTCTTGCCTTGCTCTCCAATCTTTCAATCTCATCCCTTGAATCCTCTAATCATTTCCAAATGATTAATAGCCGTTTGATCAAATTGTGGACACCTGAAGATTGCCAGCGTGTCATTCCCTTTTGGATGTCATTGTGCTTCTTTTGAGAAGTGTATTAGACAAAAAATCCCATAATGATTTTGTGCTATTTAAATTATTGACGTGGCCTCATTCTTAAGATTAGCTAATGAATCCCTTGGAAAGACTGATTTGACCCTTGCCTTGCACTTATGAGCTCCTTAATTGTCCAAATTGCCCATTGATTTTGATTTGCCCCTTGTTTTACCCATGGTTAATGTTGGGGACGATGGGTGAATAGTAAATGGGATTCGCGCGTTTTTTATAACTGAAAACGGGTTAATTCAGTTTGAACTTTGCTCTATTGACATAATTGGCCCTTGTCTTTGTTATTCCTTTTCTAGTTATAAAGAACTTTTAGAAATTGAAAGTTCAGTCCTTGTGGTTATGAAAGGGAAATGGGGCTAGGATTTGGGACTTTATGGTCATGGACTTGGATCCGGGTAAGGCCCATTTGGGTTTAGGGACCATTTATGAATTTTTTTGAAAGTTGAGGGGCTTAAGTGGAATATTTAGGGTCTTGTCTTCTTGTGGTTGACTTCTGTTGACCATGAGTTGACTTTTCTTTGACTGGATTTGACTGAGGCTTGACTTTTCTGGCTTCGGCTTTGATTCTTTGGCTTCCTTTTTTTGTACTCTTCAGATGGGCTTTCAGTTTCTTGACTGTTTTCTTGTGATTTTTGATATATCCGTACCTGCACACACAAAACATAAATACAAGCATATTTTTGCCATTTTTGGTCTGTTTCGGGTTTGATTGGGTTATTTTAGGTATTAACGGATTTGTGTATTTAACACTTATCACCCCCCGTCAGGGGGGTTTCGGTGGAGGGCGAAAGACGAAAAGCCCCCAACGATTTATGAACCAAACGGGCCGCTGCGAAGAAGACGATGCTCGGGGAGTAGCGTGATATGTAGCTAATTGAACTGCATGAAGAAGCTGCAAGAAGCAAGTTCCCCTACGGGTTTATTGCTTTGATATTGCTAGATTTTCTCTGGGGTCACTGTTCCAAGCTCTGAGTGAAGCCCCAAAATGGCGTACCTCAGGCATTGAACCTTGGGAAGTGACCCGCATAGAAAATGCTTAACCGTATAAAACTGTCATAGAGGCGAGAGTGTTCCCCCTTCTTCTAGGTTGCTATCCCAAGATGCCATTCGGCATCTTCTTAGCAGCAAGTCAAGATAGATAAGACGGCATTGATTAGACAAGGCATCATGAGTCCCATCGGGGCGGGGGAAGACTTGGTGCTCCTCTGGTGCAACTACCTCTTGTCCGCTTCCCTGGGGAGTGTGACCCCGGTAAACGCTGCCATACTGACGGATGCGGGCTCTCCATACCCTGGATAAAGGTAAGCAGCGGGAGATAACTGATTTATCAGTTTCTTCTTCCCTTGCTCACCTCCCAAGGGAGGTGAGCAGAAGTGAGGGAGGCCCCCGTTAGATCCCCTGTCTGTGTTTATGTTCAGGAGCTGGATATGACGATGTTGTTTTTGGATAACATCATCGACTAAATAAGAGCTTTTAAACCTTGTTTAAAAGAGGCCCATGTGGGTGACCCTTCAGAGGTTGCAAAAAGACAGAATGTTTGAGGGCAACTTGCTTTATCCTGCTTTTTGTTTCGTTAAAAAGGTCGACCCTTATATCATTTATTTGATTTGAATCAAAAAATGTCGGGTCGTTAAAAAGCCTCTTTTTTGTGCGATTACTGTTTTGAGGGGTGTATCAACAACAATAAATCCGGGATCAATAAGAAGAAATCCAGTAAGACTAAAGCAATAACTCCCTTCGGTGTCAGGCTTCTTACTATTGTTTACTTAATACGGTTAAGCATTTTCTATGCGGGTCACTTCCCAAGGTTCAAATGCTCTAAGGTTACGCCTTTTTGGGGCTTCACTCAGAGCTTGGAACCGTGACCCCAGATAAAATCTAGCAATATAAAAGCAATAAACCCGTAGTGGAACTTGCTTCTTGTTGCTTCTTCCTGCAGTTCAATTAGCTACATATCACGCTACTTCCCGAGTAGCGATCTTCCAGCGGCCCGACTTAGTTTATAAATCACTGGGGGCTTTTCGTCTTTGCCCCCCCCCCCCCAAACCCCCTGTCAGGGGGCTTCCCTATTTGATTTAATCATAGGCGGGTCCCTGCCTTGCTTAGCTGAACCAACACACTATCGTGTTCCTTACCCAGACCTCCTGGAGGGGGAACCCTTAAGCCTCTTTTTGCCACAGAAGCACCATTCCTGCCATAGCTGTACAGACGCTACTCCCTGAGCAGCGCTCTTCCTTTTATGTTCTTTTTGACGCTCCCTCTCCCTTAATAGGGGGAGCAAAAGACCACCCTTTCAGATTACTAAAATAGCTAGCTATCAACTATAATTCCCCTTTCTTAAAGAAGTTACACATTAGCATCTCATAATACCAACTTTCAGAATGTCATATGTGATCAATGAAACTATCTACTAGGTTGCTATCCCAAGACGCCATTCGGCATCTTCTTAGCAGCAAGTCATGAGTCCCATCGGGGCGAGGGAGCTGGCAGCTCCCTGGTGCACTACTTGTCCACTTCCCTGGGAGTATATTAGAATCATCCACGACTAAAGTGGTATCATCACCCTTTTGTTTATCTTTTGGGTGAAGAGTCATGACTAATGATCTAACTCGAGTGATTCAGTTTGAACAGACTTGATTGTTTTGTCATGGGCTCGGTCCCTAATGTATCTCACTGCCAGCAGACCACGATTGTATTCGTTGTAGGCATGTGTGCTTAGGTATCAGGCTTGCCTTACCAAAAGCACCTTTGAAGCTCTTAAAACGGTGTCTTTTTGGTATTCTCAGAGGAACATTTGATTGGGGTATTTGGTATCTAAAGACACCGCATATGGCCACTAACGGCCTATGCAGATGGGGTCGTGGCAGGCTGTCAAAGACACCGAAGAAGTACGTAGGAAGGGACTCAGTTCCTTGGGGATAAATTAGTCAGCTGGTCATCAAACATAATACGTAAAGTGACCTACGAATCTTACAACAGAGGCTGATACATTGCCATGTCTGGATGTTGTGCTCAGATACTTTGGATGAGATCACAGCTTACAGACTACGGCTTTGCCTTCAATAAGATTCCCTTGTATTGTGACAATCGTAGTGCCATTGCTCTTTGCTGCAATAATGTTAGCACTCCGATCAAGGCACATTGACATACGACACCATTTTATAAAGGCATAGTTGAGAACTTGAGAAAGGTCGTGGTTGAATTGTATGTGACGAAGGATTTATCAGCAAACGGTTATATTAACCAAAAGCATTACCAAGAGAGCGGTTCGAATTTCTCCTCCCACGTCTTGGTATGAAGAGTATGTCTCTGGAAACTCTTAAATGTCCTTCGAGAAGGACGAAAAGGAAAGGATGGTCCTCCTATATCCTATGTAAATATGTATTTAGCTAAAATCTAAAAAGGAAAAATACAAAAATATAAAAACCTACAAAAACCATTAAACATCAAAAAAAGAAAATACCAGAATAGTTTGTCAAGACAGTCTTCTGTTTATCGATTAACATTTACGAACCTAGATATGTATTCAATAATGACAGGGTTTTAAATGAAGCTCAAACAGAAGTTTAAACTTTTCAAAACCATGTCTTTTGGCTTGCAGTGATTTCAGACTGCACGTTTTTTTCAAATTGTGGAAGCATGTCGCCAAAACTGACGGCTGTCTGACAACGGGTGTTTAAATTCTCCGGGCAATGGATTACTGCTATCGTGCAACCCTCGATCTAATGTTACGTTTCATAAGCATTATTTTCTTGATATAGAAGAGAAGGTCTTCTTTCTTTAACCAATAATTTTTCGTCTATGATTCTTTCAGAAAATTTATTTGTTTGTTACCATAACGGTTGGCAAAGTGTGTTTTAAAATCTAATTAGACTTGAACCTTTTCAAAATTTGACATCAATCAACGATACAGTCTCTTTTAAATAGATAACGAGCATTGATTTGAGGGGGGAGGGAGAGTGTTTTTCAATTTATGACATCTAACGGGCATTTTTAATTATCGATTATTGGCTTGGTAAAAGTTTTTGTTTGGGTTAAACGGTGGTTTCAATTGATGGGGAGTTCAAGTTATTTTAACTTAAAAAGGCTAAAATTGTCAATCATTTGTGAGTATAGGGACTTATGTGCAATATGGCTAAATGTTTCCTAGGCTTGTATAAATATAAGGACCATTTGTGCCATCCCTGAAACATGTTCTAAACCCATTTAATAATCATAACCTGAATGTGAGGAACTTAGGAAATTAAGGGACCAATTCTTCCAACTGGTGAAACACTTAAGGTATAAAAGGGTTTGATAGCGAGTTATTCGGTCAAACCTATAAAATATCTAGTCAAAATTTCTCTCTCACACAACTCGCTAGGAAGAGCTTTTCATTGAATTTCAATTTCTGTGCGTGTATTTGTCAAGGTACTTAGTGTTTTATGTTCCCTATCTTATAAACATCATTAATCTAAGACACGGTAGCCTTAATCACATGAAATCATGCAAAATCAATGATCTTTAGACCTATATTATCCATCTAAACTTCTTCGTTTGTGATGGAATGAATGTTAGTTGCTTAGGATAGGTTTAGAATGTATAAAATGAGTGCTGTTCATGTTTATTTGAATCCTCTTTCACCTATATTTTAGATCTTGGTATTTTCATGACATATGTTGATTTTAATCTAAGTGTTTTGTTGTTGTTTGAGGTTTTAATTGTTGCTAAGAGTTGATTGTTAAGTAAGCTGAATTTTTATGTCCTTCTTGAATTAATTTGGCTGGATTGTACTTTTAGACATAACGAATTGCTCATGTGTTGCCAGGTAGCGAGTTTATGATGAATCTATGTAGCGGTTGAGTGCTTTTTTCTTTGTAGCGAGTTAATGTAATGTCTGTTAGCGAGTTTTGAATATTATATTACCATGAACAGGCAACTCGCTAACCTGTAGAGAGTTGATGATGATTTATATTTTATTAAAATATTCAACTTGCTATTTTAAATTTTCCAAATTTAATAGCGAGTTATTATTTTAATAAGAGTATTCATAGTGAGTTGTCTTTTAGCATGGTTAATCACTAGCTGAATTGAAATTCTTATTAATTTAATTGTGTGCAGGTTAACTCGCTTACTTCTTAGCGACGTTAAATGGAATATTTTTATTTATTATAATTATTAACCCTTTATTTCAAATGTTTTCAATCTGGTAGCGAGTTATGTGATTATAATATTATGTCTTAGCGAGTTAACTGTAGCGAGTTAAGGATCATTCTTTGAATCATTTAGCGAGTTATCATTAGATTGGTTTAGCGATCTGTCAGTTTGACATTCCTTTGAGCAATTGCTCTCATCTAACATCATATATATGTATGTATGTCCTGCTGTTGGATCTATGTGTGCAGTTACTATGGCTGACATGAACGTTCCTGCTAATGACGCTCCTATTGAACAAGCTCCTGATGTCGCACCACCGATCAGAACGGATGATCAAATAATGTCAGTAAATAAGTGGGTGCCCATCGGCAAGAGTAACAGAGTACTTGATGTACTAAAGTCTCGGAGAAATCCTATCTTCCCAATGGCAGTAGCATTACTTAAGAACACCAACTTCTTCAGGGCCTTCATAGCATCCTCTACGATTCCTGCTATTTACATTCAACAGTTTTAGGACACCATATGCTTCAACTCAGCTACTGGGTTGTACAGCTGTCAACTAGATGAGTAATGGTTCAATCTTCACAAAGATCTTCTTAGAGATGCACTTGATATCACTCCAGCTAATGACAATAATCCTTTTGTAGCCCCTCCTTCTAGTGATACAGTAATTGACTATGTCAACACTCTGGGATACCCCAACACGCTCAAGAATGTATCTGTATCAAATCAAAAGCCCAGTCAGCCACCAACTCGGTGCAGGTCACGTGACCTACAGCTCGGCTTGTCCATGATCAACATGTGTCTTACAAGCAAAACTGCTGGATATGACCGACCAAGACATCCTGTACTGCAGATCCTTTGGGGTATCATTCATCGCTCCAACATTGACTATGATGAACGAATTTAGGAAGAGTTTGTTCAATCTATACAGAAGTTCCTCACTGACAAGAAGAACCTCGCTACGGATGCACGTGGTAAGAAGAAGACTGCTCGTCTACTTATCCCAAACGTCAGATTCACCAAACTAATCATCCATCACATGAAAACCAAGCACAACATTCATCCAAGGGCTGGCTCGCCTCTTCACCACTCACATGATGAAAGCATTCTGAACACTCTCAGATTTGTTAGAAAGATAGTAGAGAAATATTTGGCATGCCGATACCTGATTCTCTACTCACTAATGAGATTAAAGGAGCACCCTACTATGGTTACTACCAAGAGCATGTGGCCAAGTATCAATAATTTTTGGATGAAGAACGTGGCAAAGCCGTGAAAGAAGGAGCAACAGAGTCTTCTGAAGCTACCAAGGTCACTAAAACCAAGGCAGCAAAGGCTACTAAACCCGCTGGTGACAAGGCACCAAAGCCCACCGCTACTCAACCACCTATACCTAAACCAGCACCTACTCAACCATCAAAAGCGGTCTCAGAAAAGAAACGTAAACTGGTTAAGGAAACTCCTGATGAACCCTCACCAGCAAAGAGATCTAAGGGTGGACTAGTGATGAAAAAGCGCAAGCCTAAAAGTCCACTCAAGTTGGTTGATGAACCTAGTAATGAAGGTGTTCTGATTGAGGAACCTGCCTACAATGAGGAAGATGCAGACCTTGAAAGGGCTCTAGAGCTAAGTCTAATGGAACAAGGGGTACAAACACAGGGACCAGCTCGTCCGGTGGTAATAAGGGAACCTGAGTCAGGGAGAATTCAACCGCTTCCAGAGGTACAAGAAAAAGGAAAAGAGAAAGTCATTGAAGAACAAGCTGCTCACGATCTACTCACCCTTCAGACTCTAACGAAGAAGAGTCTTGCAGATTAATTCATCTTTCAGAGGCGTCCTCATATGCCCACTAAGTCCTCTACACATGCTGAGTCGCCTTCTATAGACGCGGAACTAAATCTGACTGACAGCGAAACAGAATCAGATGTGGAGGCGTCTAAGATCAATGCTGGATCTCAAGATGAAGGCCAGGCTGGACCAAACCCTAGTGAACAAGATGAAGGCCAGGCTGGACTAAACCCTGGTACACTTGATGAAGGCCAGGCTGGACTAAACCCTGGTACACTTAATGAAGGCCAGGCTGGATCAAACCCTGGTGATACTGCATGATCTCAACCTCCACCTAGTCATGTGGTTCATGTTGGACCAAACCTTGAACACATGGACTTAGAGACCACTAATGCTTCGACTCAACACAAACTTGAGCAAATGGATGAGGGGTTTACCACAACTACTTACCCAAATGTTTAGGAGAATCTCAAATTTCCAACTGAAGATTAGGTAATACTTGAAGAACCTGCAAGCTCCACGGGAACCCTGTCCTCTTTACAAAACCTTGATAAAGATCTTAGCTTTACTGATCAGTTTTTCGTGGAAAAGCCACATAAAGAAAATTCAAGGAAAACGAATGCTGAAACAGAGGTTTAGTCAATGGTTTCAGTCCCCATTCATCAAGACACTTCCTCGGTTCCTCCAATGACCACTCCAGTTATTGAACTTACGACGATGCAATCAGACTCTCCACTTCTAACATCAATAGCAACGGCCTTAATAATCACAACAACAACAACAATTCCACCAACTCCTCAACCACAACAAAGCACCACAGATCCGATCCTTGTTCGTTACATACGTAAACTCGAACAACATATGGCGGATCTATTACAAGACAATTTAGCCCTGGGGGAAAGGTTGGACAAACATGGAACACGGCTATACAACTTAAAGAATCTCAATATTCCCCACAAGGTAAGCCAAGCTATTGATGAGATAGTTACTGGTGCAGTAGACTAGGCAATGCAAGCTCTACTATAAGCTCACTTCAGGGATCTGCCCACTGTCGATATGAAGGAAATACTGCAACAGCGAATGTTTGAAGATGACTCCTACAAGGCTAATAATGTTCACAAGGACTTGTATGAAGCCCTGCAAAAGTCCTTAGAGTTAGATTATTCAAATCAACGTCTAGCTGATCAGGAGGAAGCTCGTAAAAAGCGTCGAAAGAGACCTGACGCACCAAGATCTCCTCCTGGGTCTCCACCATCACAGCCACCTCATCCACCTCCTCCAGCAGGCGCATCTGGTGCTCCAGGTACTTCAAGAGCATTAGGGTCTTCTCAGTTGCCGCCACCTCCACCTCCTTTATCTACTGGTACATCTGGATCTACTCTGCAACAGGGCTGTGAAGCTCTGAGTTCATCTAAGACTACAGCCTCAGCTCAACAATCTATGGCTTAGACTACATCTAATACTAGATATGAGTCAACTGGCATTGCATGGGTTCAAGAGCTATCTCCTTCAGATGATGTGATGCATGATGACTCCGAACAGGTACATGTATCTGATGATCAAGACTCCGGGAATGATCACACACCAGCAGCTGATGATTCAAGAAAAGACTGGTGGAAACCACTACCTAAAGAGGAAATACCGGTGACTTCTGAACCTGCTTGGACCATTCCTTCTTCCCACAAGTTGGATTTGGAGAATAACTGGGCCTCTGCGCTGGCCACAACCTATGAGCCCCCAGCTGAGAACTCCCTGCTTGCAAAGATTGGAGACATGATGACCATCCTGAACTTGTACTGCCAAAGAATGAACAAAATTATGCTTACGTAAGAAGATTTTAAAGGACATGCTTATGAAGTTGTTAAAGCTTTTTACCTGGATGTCATTCACCTTCAGTTCCAAATGGAGGAGTGTCACAAGATGCTCACAGATCGGGTTGATTGGGCAAATCCGGAAGGAGATCAAGTCAGAATCAATGTCAACCGACCACTGCCTCTCGGTGGTCCTCCAGGTCACGTCACTATTCAAACAAAATTCTTCTTCAATAAAGACTTGGAGTATTTACTATATGGCAGCAAGGGAAGCTGTCCTGCACTCTCAATTTCCAAGATAAAGGTTGCAAGCTATCTTGATTTTAGTCGTGAATTACTAGTGCCTAAGCAAATGTGCATTGATGGTGTGTGTACATATGACATAAGTGCAAAATATGGCATCTCTCACTGGTGGTTTGCTCGACAAAAGTTCTACATTGACAGACATGATTCTGTGTCACGTCGAAAAGAGGTCCGAACACACATGCAAATTCTCAGTGTAGTCAGAATTAAAGCCTACTCATGATATGGATATGACTACTTGAGCGAAATTGTCCTCCGAAGAGCTGATCACCAAGAACACAAGATTGCTGAAAAGGATTTCAAGAACCTGTATCCCAGTGACTTTAAAGACCTAAATTTGCTCCTTTTGCAAGGTCATCTCGATCATCTTTCTGGTTCAGAGAAACGGATGCTATCAACTGCTGTCAAACTGTGGACCCGAAACTTAGTGATTCGACAGCGGGTTGAAGACTTCCAACTTGGCATTGAAAGCTACCAAACTCAGCTGAACCTCACTAAACCAAGATGGGATGCTACAGGATATGAGTTTAAGCATGATTATACCATCATTAAGTCTCCTCGAGTAGTAATCTTCCCGGTCAACAACAATGAATGAAAGATCATGCGGTTCAACGAAATATACAAGTTCAGTGATGGCACGTTGACACATATTTTAGAAACACTGGATTACAGAGTCAAGGAATTTAAGATCAAGCGGCTCAATCCGGGTATGAATACGCGCTTCTAAACTGAAAAGGACGTGACAAGGAGCAAAGAGTTCATTACGGAAATTGAAAGACGACTGAAGACAAGAAGGATCTACCGGAACCTGGAATGCTTTGTTGGTGGATGTGTTCGTGATATTGACTACATGCTTCTTCAGAGAACTGAATGATATCGCATTATCATCTAAAAGGTCGAATATCATGTGTAGAGTAATATAAACTTTGACATATATAGTTATGTATTATCAGTGTATGTTGAGTTACTAATTTATCTAAGTTTCTTGTTAAACTGAACTCTAAAATCATTTAAAAATCATCCTAACGTTAGCAAACTAACAGACTCCCCACTAATTGAGGGCTAGCATATATAGCGTTCCAATATCTGTACAATGTATTGTAATCAAACCATACTTTCTGCTAAATTTTCTAACATATTTAATCAATTGAGATCCAATAATCGCAAAGGGTTAAAAATTTTTAATAGGGGAGAGAAATGGATTTTAATATAAAATCTGATAAAAAATGATCGATTAAGACTCAAGCAGGTGCTCCTCCCTCCGTGTGCAAACAATTTTCAATTACCGATGCACGTGTTGAGGGGGAGCTTTTCTAAATATAATCAAAACAGATGCAAGGTAAACATGCTTTGATACTTATTTATCACAAGTACCTTGGTTGGGGGAGGGTGATATTTCAAATGGGTTTATGGCAAGGTGAACAGACCCAAAAGACCGACCTATTAAATTACTTATCGAATAATAAGTAATGGATAGGCGTTAGGTGCAAGTTCCCAAGATCCCTCAGAGCCGAAGGATCTACCCCCCCCCAGGGACCCTCCACTAATAGGTAGAATAGTGTAAAAGTCCTAGTAAATTACAAAAGGAGATTGTGAGAATAAGGAATAGTGCGGACTGAGATGGAGCTAGTACTTGAAACATACCCAATATATTATTAGTAATGAGTCTCGATAGCACTGAAGGGGTTGAAGGAATGAAAAATATGTTAAGATAAAGGGTGAAAAGGAAAGCAGCCCTCCATAAACATAGGCAGAAACCGGGTCACTACAGTATCAGTCAAAATCACATGGTTGATTTGCTGACATTGAAGACAATTATCATGGACCCAGTGATATGCCTTGCACAACCTCCCTAGCCACATCAGATCCCTCAAAAGGATACTTGTTTCATTTCTTACAGATATCAATACATTTTCTATCATCTCTGCTCACGAATCGAGTTAGATGATATTGAAAAGGTGCATCGCGCATCCAGCCTCCGACGTAACTAAAACCAAAAATGCACAATAGAGTCAAGAAGCCATGAGATCATCCATAAATCTCGTTAGGACACAAATACAAACTATGGCATAGCTCATCACACCACTGTGATTACTAAGTAAGATTATAAGAGTCCTACGCATTATCCTCGGTGGTATTGCCACAGAACATTCCCGAGAGATACAAAAGTACTCACAAAGAAGGATGGAAATCCTTCTAGAGCCCAACAACAAACAAGCACTTGGTAGGTGTGAACATGTGAGATCCACTATGGATCAAACTTGTGACAAATAGAGAATCAACAATGGAGCGATACTTTATTAATCAAACTTATTCAGCAGTGAATTGACGAATAATTTTTTGAAAAACCTTTCGATGTGCTCAACAGTGTTTTTCCCGAGGCACATTGACCTGTGGTATTTCTGTTCAAATCAAGATATGTTTCTGATGAAATTTGAATTTTAATGATATAAAACAGCTATAGTCACAAAAACTCTTTCCGTAGTGACACACGATTAACTTTCAAATCAATTTTTCATTAATCAGTGAGTTTCCTCAATTCCTGTTCCACATCAATCGGTGCTTTGTCCTACTTTGAGACGCTCTCGGTTTGAGAAACGGCTAGCGCACTGCAAAACCCTGTGCAAGAAGATTCTTTCAGGAATCATACCTGATTCACAGTCAGTAATATATACTAGAATAACGGTGAATCATGGTTCTTAGCAAACCTTATTCGACGAAAGTGAACAAAGACACTTTCATTTGTTTATCACTAACTTATACTTGCAGGAATCCCCGACGACAGACGGTAGCAGCTGATGGCCAGAGACAAGTCAATTCACAAACCTCATGCTCACACTTAATATTCCCTAAACAAATACAACATCATGATAACGGAAAGACCATACAACCACGAGCTTCCGGCGTCCGCAACCGCTGATTGTGTGCAATCATGATCCATACAAGGTGTGAGCATGCGGCCGAAGGTTCACATACATCACATGGATAGGCCAAACCCACAAGGATGATTTGGAGATTTACTGTGGCTGCTGATCTCAAAGAATGCTCAAAGATCACACAAGTCAAAGGAACTATGCTCAAAGACTACTACAGTATGTACGAAGTAATCAATGCATGAAGAATCAAAGACTACGAGCTGAACACAAGAAATAGATAGTTGAGCTTAATTTAGTATTTTCTGGGGTGACCTCCCTTAGGGGGAGATTGTTAGATATTAGAAAAAGACTCGGTCACCCCGTGTGTTTTACCGTTTATTGTTGCTCGTAGTTAAGTAGTTAATGTATAATGTTCGGTAATGGGCCGGGTAGTAAACCCAACATGTTAGCCCTTTACCAAGGCCCTAGGCCGGTTACTATTGTAAGTATAAAAGCCTCTTCCATGCCATGGAAGAGGTGGGTTAGTCATTTCATATATACAAGTTCATTTTCTCACTCTAGAAAGTTCTCCCTCACTTTCTCTCTCTAGAACTTGGCTAATCCTCTAGTCATTCGATTGTGTTATGATTTCCAATATCCTACACTCCCTTATGCAATGTCCGACCTTGATTGGTTAGTCCCTTACTTCCCTCTGCAATCCCATCTCCTTTCTACATAGTTAAGTTACAGAATGTTATCACATATAAGAATCTTCATATCCTGGAACTCCAAATCAAATGGATTTTTCAACCATTTTTTGCAGGTAAGAGGTGTTTGGAGATATGTTGTGACGAATGATGGTTACATTGATATTCATGAAAATAAGGAAGATCAACTACTATAAGTTGTTCATGTGATCGTTGGTCATTAGACTCCGTGTTGAAGTAAGAATTTTTCATTATATTCGTTTGACCAGAACCCAGTTATTTTTCATCTTTATCAAACACCGTACTTGGTTACTTATATGTATTGTTTTGGTTTCAGGACAATACCAGATTCTCAAGGGAATCGAAAGGATAGAAGCACAAGGCGGTGAGGTTCAACACATAGAGAGTGAAGCCATAATTGAAGGAGGTAGAGACTTGCGGGGTCAACTTCGTGCAAGACCATAACTGCAGCCGAGGAGAAGCTGCCCTTCTCCATCATCATGTGCAAGTACAAGGATATGCATTTGGCAAAGCAAGCGGAATGGCTCCCCGTGCGAGGTTAATTTGTGATCTCAACTGTTGGTAAGATGCATACAGTAAATGAAGCTTATGTAACAATCCAATTTTGCCCACAGACTAAGCCTGGTGCAACGCACGGGTGTCGACAAGCCTCGTGCTAAAAAAACATGAATACAAGGCAACAATCAATATGTTATAATTAATTCAGTCAACTCTCAGCATTTAATTTGGATAGTTTATTCTCTTTATTTTCCTATATAACGATGTGTGAATGTTATTTGAGGTTAATTTTAAAGCTTTTAATACGCAGTAATTACTCTAATTTGATATAGGAATACCAACTATGAATTTATAAAACTAACATTGTGTTTTTCCTATGTCGATCAGAACATTTTAGTCACTTGCGGTCCTAAAATGCGTCTAGGTTCCTTATTACAATTTGTGTATTAATTACCGCTTCATTACGTATAATAAGCATTCCGCATCAATAGGGCCTAGTTTTTTTTTTAACGGCGAAAATCAATAGGGCATAGTTTAATTTATAGCACATGGTCACCGAAATCCATGAGACGGCCCTGCTAACCAAGCAAGATCAAATCAAGTTGTCAAAACCAACCAAAAGTCATGTTGTCTCTCTAAACAAATCTGATAATATTTCCAAGTCTGATGTTGAACTCCACAAATTACAAAAGTAAGCAACTTGCAGATAAAGAATTCTCAGATGAAATAAATTCTTCAGTGCGTTAACTTGTTCATAACATGCAATGTGATAATCTTTTCTTTTTTTGAAGTAACGATGTAATAATCTTTTCGATGATATTATTCGCAAACGAAGTAATAGATCAAATGGCTGCAATTAATTCTATTAACCAAACTGTTAGGGTCGGATTTGGTATTTTTATATGGTACAAGTTCCGATATGTAATGCTTCGGAATTAAGAACGGAGTTACAAATAGGATATTCACTCTTTATATAGGAGTACAAACTAATTCCATTCGGTTACTTAATTTATTGGTTAGGATTTAACGTCAGATTTAGTGTGCGTTTTTCTGTGGTACAAGTTTCGATCTGTAATGCTTAATTTTGGGTTCGGAATTGAAATCTGAGTTACGAACAAGATATTCACCCTTTATATAGGAGTACAGATTGGATATCTTCTTTCTCACCATAAAGAAAGACTGATGATATACGTTATTCCACAAGTCTTTAATAAAAAATGTCCCGTCTTTGATAAACAATCCCAAACATTCTTTCAGCAAAAATTATTTGTCGAAAATCAAATACTCTTTCCGTCCTAAAATTATTGTCTCCCCACAAAAAAACACACAGTTTAAGAAAAATACATTTATTACTTTTTTTTTCTTTCAAACTTTTTAGCAAAATGACATTTTTACCCTTAACTAATTAATTAATTTTTTTTTAAGTTTGTAATAAAAATTTCAAACAGATGTAATATAGTAACTTTATCAAACTTCTCTATCTACTTTTAATGATGAACAATTAAATTAAGACATTCTAAAAAGGAAATGTGAACTATTATTTTAAAACGGAAGGAGTATCACTCTTTGAATATGTTTTCAAAAATATAACAATTACACATTTACACTACACACTAATAAACATCATATTTAACTTTTAAAAATATTTTCATTAACTAAACTTGAAAACTGAGGTCAATAAAGTGATAAAACCAAAACAAAAATTTAGACAAAAAAAAGTACTAACCATGGTTAGCTATAGAATAGAATATTAGATGCATGGTTTACTAAGTTTGGTAAGCATTTGCTTCCTTTCATAACCTCCGTCATCTCCCCCATAAAAGCCCCTCAAAACCAATACATATTTCCTAAACAAACATCACCCACTTAAAGGGAGAGAATTCAAAGAGAGAACCATTTCTCTCCTTCATTTCTCTCTCTAAAACACACACTTTTTATACAAATATGCAAACAGATTCCGTACAAGCATCACCATTTGATCTAGCATCATCACTTCTTAACGTAAAACTAACCGAAACGTTAAACACATCAGAAGAGCTAACCATGTCACCAGCTATGAAGATGCTAGTTGAGAATCGTGACATGCTAACGTTGTTTACGACCACAATTGCTGTGTTGATTGGCTGTGTTGTTGTTTTGGTGTGGAGGAAATCGTTTACTAAGAAATCGGTCGTTAATAAGGAAGTTGAGACCATGAAGATTGTTTTGCCGAAAAAGGAAATAAAACATGAGGAGGTTGATGATGGGAAGAAAAAGGTTACGATTTTGTTTGGTACGCAAACTGGAACTGCTGAAGGTTTCGCTAAGGTATGGTTAACGAACATCGATTTAATGTAAGAACAATTTATTTTGTACATTACGTGAGTGACGGCAAATATATTACTTCAAAAAACGATTAAGTAAATTGGAACGTGACTTGCTATTGCTACGAACTTAACAAGCTTTTATTCGTTGTTTACGTACATAAATAGCAATTAACAAGTTACTCACGTAATAACAAAATAAGAGTTTCTTAGAGCTTAATGAGTAATAAATTAATTGACTATGTGTCACATAGAAATTCTAAACGAAATATAATATTGTTCAACTGTTAGTAATTAAAAAAATGGTGATGTTTCACAGAAAATGAACTTACTATAATTATTGAAATAGTTTTTTTTTTTACTTTAAATAAAAAACTAATGAATAAAACTTTGTTACATTATATGGATTAAAAAACTGTGATGTGTCAAATACATTATGCCAAGAAAAATAAAAAAGGTGACGTGTCACATATCTTTTATAAATTGTTACCCGTACATAAAAACGTGTAACAAATAGTTTATTATTTTTTTCAGTTGCAACATTTGTATTTTAGCTGATTATTTAATTATAGATTAAAATGTTTGCGATGTTTTTTTGACTTTAGATTGTTGCATATTTTTTTTTCAAGGCACTTTTAGAAGAAGCTAAAGTTCGATATGAAAAGGCTGTGTTCAAAGCAATTGATTTGGTGAGCAATGCTTTTTCCTGAGTTCAGTTTAACTTATACCGTAATATCATCTACTTATGAGTTATGGGCTTATTGTATGCTAAATGGCTACGATTTTATTATCGTAGGATGATTATGCTGCTGATGACGAAGAGTATGAGGAGAAATTTAAGAAAGAATCATTAGCATTTTTCTTTTTGGCTACGTAAGTCGTTGAATTTGATTGCTTTTTTTTTTTAACGACAAACGAGTTCATTAAAAACCCTCTAGCAAGACGCAAGAGAGGAAGAAATATATTACAACTTGTATTTAATTGCTACGATGCATAGCAGCATACGTATGTACTAGGTAGTTCATAACCACTGTATGACTGAGTTTCATGTGGTATTTGAATATTTAGATATGGAGATGGTGAGCCAACAGATAATACGGCGAGATTTTATAAATGGTTTACGGAGGTAAATGTTATCTGCCTATCAAATCAATGCGGTGATATCCATATTCAAACTGGATATCGGTGTTAAAGTATATTTTTATCTATTCTTGTAGGGAGGTGATAAAGGAGAGTGGCTTAAAAAACTTCAATATGGAGTGTTTGGCCTCGGCAACAGGCAGTATGAGCATTTCAACAAGGTATTGAGTCTATTCACGAATGTCGTTTTGCCTGCTTGATAATCAAGCAGCATATGTACAACATTTATAATTAAAAATTTCTTTTCGTCAATCTTATGTAGGTTGCAGTGGTGGTGGATGATAAACTTGCAGAGCAGGGTATATTCACTTTCCTTAAAATCTAAAATGGATATAGAAATTGACCGGTTTATAACTTTTTGTTCTGTGATGGCTTTTCTCATAACAAAATTTATAATTACTCAATTACCTTTTGCAGGTGCAAAGCGTCTTGTTCCTGTTGGTATGGGAGATGATGATCAATGTATGGAAGATGATTTCTCAGCATGGTACTGAAACTCCTTTTTATATTTAGGCTGTAAATTCATATAGTGGTTTGACAAATGCAACTATGGATGGATTGCTAATATTTTTATCGAAATTTTGATCTATAGGAAAGAGCTTGTGTGGCCTCAGTTGGATCAATTGTTGCGTGATGAGGATGACATGAGTGTTGCCACTCCATACACAGCTGCCGTTTTGGAATACCGTATCGTATATCATGACAAACCAGACTCGTCTGCAGAAGATCATAGCCATACGAATGGTCATGCTATTCCTGATGCTCAACATCCAATCAGGTATCAAGAAATATCTAAGTTGTTAGATTGTTTGTTACAATCTTATGACTTTTCTTTTAGACTGACATAGATTGTTTTTTCTTAAAGATCTAATGTGGCATTCAAAAAGGAACTTCACACCCCTGAATCTGATCGGTCTTGCACTCATCTGGAATTTGACATTGCCAATACTGGATTATCGTATGTTACTCGTTACATGCTTTAATAATTTACACTTGTTAGGTTATACCAATAATTATAACCGCTAAAAGTTTACTTATTTTATATTCAGATATGAGACAGGGGACCATGTCGGTGTCTACTGTGAGAATCTAAGTGAAGTTGTCGACGAGGCCGTGAGATTAGTAGGCTTACCAGCAGACATTTATTTCTCAGTCCATGCTCATAACGAGGATGGAACACCCATTGGTGGAGCCTCCTTGCCACCTCCTTTCCCTCCATGTACTTTAAGAGATGCATTGGCTCGCTATGCAGATGTTCTGAGTTCTCCCAAAAAGGTCCATTTCTAAATTTCCCAACTGAAGTGAAACTTGAAAAATATTGGATTTTAATATATAATCGTGTGTTTCAGTCCGCCTTGCTTGGTCTAGCTGCTCATGCTTCTGATCCCGCGGAAGCCGAAAGACTAAAATTTCTGGCATCTCCTGCTGGCAAGGTTGGGAGATCGTCGATTTAGGTTAACAGTTTTTATAATCAATATGAAAGTTAATATTTCTTACAATCTTGTGTTATTGTTCAATAGGATGAATATGCTCAGTGGATAGTTGCGAGCCAAAGAAGTCTTCTTGAGGTCATGGAGGCATTCCCATCAGCTAAGCCTCCACTTGGTGTTTTCTTTGCAGCTATTTCACCACGCTTGCAGCCCCGATATTACTCTATTTCTTCTTCTCCCAAGTAAGTAGTCCATTAAGTTAAAACCAGTTGTTTCCAGTGACCGAAACTTAAGATTATGTTGTATATTAAGCAACTCAAATTTAATTTTTTTCAGGATGGCGCAAAATAAAATCCATGTCACATGTGCGTTAGTTTACGAGAAAACACCTTCAGGCCGCATCCACAAGGGAGTTTGTTCAACCTGGATGAAGGTATTACTATTTCTTTATCCATTTTATTTGTAGTAATTTACATATTTCAAAATTGTTATTCACCCTGCATTTTCCAGGATGCCGTGCCTATGACTGAAAGTCAAGTTTATAGCTGGGCACCCATTTTTGTTAGAACATCTAACTTCAGACTTCCCGCTGATCCTAAAGTTCCAGTTATCATGATCGGTCCCGGCACTGGACTGGCTCCATTCAGGGGTTTCCTTCAGGAAAGATTATCTCTGAAGGAAGCTGGAACCGAGTTGGGGTCATCTGTTTTATTCTTTGGGTGCAGGAACCGCAAAGTTGTAAGTCATATAAAAACATTACCTTTATATTATTACTATTCTTCCACCATGTGAAATTGATCAATTGTAACACTCATTTGTGACATTACTTCAGGATTTCATATATGAAAATGAACTAAACAACTTTGTGGAGACTGGTGCTCTTTCTGAGCTTGTTGTCGCTTTCTCCCGTGAGGGACCCACCAAGGAATATGTGCAACATAAACTGACCCAGAAGGTAGAAAAACAAAAAATCTTTAGCGTTTATAATGTCCCAATAGTTTTTTTTTTCTAAAATTATGAATTGTACGTCGTTTCTGCAGGCTTCAGATATTTGGAACTTGCTTTCCGAAGGAGCATATATGTATGTATGCGGTGATGCTAAAGGCATGGCCAAAGATGTACACCGAACCCTCCACACAATTGTGCAAGAACAGGTATGTTAACTCGTCGATTAAATCTATCATTTTACCTAATTTTTCTTACTTGAAAACATTAAGATTTGGTACAGCTCCACTTCCAGCCTTGATCTTAATGAGCCAGAAAAAACCATGTGCTATGTTGCTACCATCTACTAGTTTTCTTTCCTTTGATGGCATGCAGTAGTAGTTATTTGACCTTGACTAGTTGGTAACTACTAAATTTTTGGTATCATTAATTTGGGCTTCCATGTAGGTTGTCACTTTATAGGGCTAAAAATTAAAATGTGCTGCATCCTTGATTTGACTATGCAGCATTTATATATTTTGATTTTGTGGGTGGGAAAAAAGATTATGCCATTTAGATTATATTATTAAATGAGGTCTTTAACTAACAAAATCACCATGTTTGATAAATTCAGGGATGTTTAGACTCGTCTAAGGCCGAGCTGTATGTAAAGAACCTACAAATGTCAGGAAGATATCTTCGCGATGTTTGGTAATCATATTCATCCTTTCAAGATGGGAAAAAGGGTATAAAAAACATAAGGACACTTGGATGGGTCGAATTATTCCTGCAACATCCGTTGGTCGTTACTCTGATGGATTTCGAATTGTTTTTCTTATCCTAGTGATTTTTTTGCTGGTATAATGTAATTTATAATAACGGAATATGTTCTTGGTTCATTTTTATACGTATGCATACTGTATGTCTAATGTAAGTGGTGATATGTATCTTTATGAACTGAAAGATTTTAATCTTGTTTCAAGCGATTAAGTATAAGCAAATAATCTGTAAACTTCATGTATGAATCATAACGATCATCTTGATAAGTATTCAACATTTCAGGTTCATTCTTTAATATGTTGTACATTTAAAACTTTGTGTTATTAGACTTCTTTAATGGCAAGACATTGGACTGGTACGTCTAAGTAGAGGTGTACATTGATCGGTTTTGAACAAAAACCGATCCGGGTTGAAAACCAAACCGGTTTTTGGTCAACGGTCAAGAACCGGTTTTGACCAAAAACTGGTTCGGTTCGGTTTGGAGTTAGAGGGGAAAAACCCAGACCGATGGAAACCGGTTTGGGTCGGGTTGGAACTGGTTTGGTTTGGAAAAACCGGTTCCAAACCGTTTTTTTCATTTTTTTTAATCTGTTAAGCAGTAATAGCAGCAGCACTTTAATATTTTTTTTGTCGATTTCGTGTTAAACTTCAACTTTTATTTAATAAGCTCATAACACATCAAACATAAAAATACTTGAAATACAAAGCTAATACATTTGAGCGATTTATTAATCGGAAAGTGATATCTTAATTAAGAGCTTGTTCGAGAGTGAGATCTTCTTCTTCGGCTTCGGAGGACCTAGCCTCGCTAGCAGCTTCATCTAGAGCGATTTCTTCATCAGAAAGTGAGAATGCATCACCCGTTGCCACCTCGGTTTCGTGTAATTGTTCTTCGTACTCTAGTACATCTTCAAGACTTGAAATGTGTTGTATATGTTCGGCCGCGTCTAAGTGATCCTTCAAGCAAATACACATCTCCATAGATGCCGGTGTGAGTCTTGTTCTTCGTATCGATAATATCCTTCCACTAGTAGAAAGAGCGAATTCTGAAGCAATTGTAGAAGCTTGCACACTTAGTAAATCCTGGGCCATGGCGGCTAGAACGGGAAATTGAGATTTCCTTCCTTTCCACCAAACCAAAATATCAAAATTTGTGAATTTTTTGGTTCCCACAGTGTTTATCGTTCTAATATATCTCCCAAATTGATTAGTCGATGATTAGTCACTTCTAGCCCGTTTAGTGCTTTCTTGTCTTAAACTATAAAATAAGCCCATTTGCGGATCCATGGTAGTATTTGTAGAAAATGATAAAGAAGCCGAACTCGTTGAAACATATGTTGCACCATATTTATTATAATAAACATCAAATAAATCTTTAAAATATTTGTTGAAATAATTTTTTGCATCTCTTGCAAAAAAAACGTTTTCTTATGCAAATCCAAATCCGTAGAAATCTTTTCGATAAGTAGTTCCACCCTGTTAATACTGAAGCACGGGTTCAATGCGGCAGCACAAGTAAATATCGGTGAAATTTCTTTGAAATATTTTCTAAGTTTTTCTTTCATGGGTAGAAGCATAGTTGCAAATAGTGGATCATTAAATTCGTATGCGCCTAATTTTGAACACATCAAATAAATTTGGTTGAGCACCAAATGACTCGTGAGATAATAAAGTTGTTGCGGTTTTAGAAACTTCGAATAATTCGGTTAATTGTTGAATAGTAAACCAACTTCCGGTCGAAAATGGTGCAATCTTACGTGTTTTGCAAAGTTCGTCATGATAAACTTGTAAAGTATTTTTTTTGGCGTAAACGAAATAAAAACATTTTATAAGTCGAATTCAATCTTGTAGGAACGTCCCAATTAGGGGTTAAAAATGGAATTCTTCTCCGCACACAATCTCATATAATGTACATATGTAGCTTTACCCGAACAAAATATATCTTGTAACATTTTTTAAAGTGTTTTTTATCATACTTATTTCGGGTTTCGCTAGTCTGTCTTGCACAACCAAGTTTATGATGTGTGCAACACATCGACTATGATAAAAAATGCCGTTCAAAGGTGGTTGGTATTTTAGTATTAGTTTTTTGACGACGCTTGTATTATTACTCGCGTTATCAAATGAGATTGAAAAAACATGTTCTTTTAATTTATACTCTTTTATTACATCTCGTAACATACGAAATAAATTTTGACCCATGTGAGGATACTCAAAGTTTTCAAAAGCAATCGTACGCTTCATTATTTGCCAAGTTACGGGATCAACCCAGTGTGCGGTAACACAAAGGTACGAACCGGGGAAACCATGAGGCGCCAACCAAATATCGGTTGTTAAGTTTACACTTGTATTTAAATTTTCAAAACCATTTAGTAGTTCGGTTTTAGCCTTTTTCCAAGCTTTCATACAATCACGTTTAAGAGTAGCACGACTTACTTGAGTATATCGCGGTTGAAGAGTATTTTGAATCACCTTGGTTAATCGAGGGTTGTCGAAGTTGTTGAACGGCAAACCTTCTTGAATCACAAAGCTTGCAAATTGTTGTCGACACCGATCCGCCTCGTATGCAAAAATACCCCCTCTCATGACATAGATGCTTGCCCAGCTTCCGGATTGGATTTGAGTCATTCGCAATACCTATCGATATGCCCCTTCAACGTTGAGTTGGATTCATGTTTCAAAATCTTACCGCAATGTTTACAATGAGCCTTTATTGACCCATCCAATAACTTCACGAGGTTGAAATTACACCAAATTTGTTATTTATTTTATCTTCTAACTGGTTTCGTGTTTGTGTGTTTTTGTGTGTGCGTTTTAGGTCTTGGAGCCGCCAATAGAAGAAGAAAGGTTAAAATAATTTGTTTTTGTTTTGTTTTTCCAGCTTATAACCTTGCGAGTATATTAGTTTGCATTTTTAGTCTCTGGTGATTTATTTTCTTGCATATTTAATCCTTTGTGGGTTATATTGTTAATTCTTGAAGTTTGTTTACATTAAATGTTTATGAAATGTACAAAGTTTGACTAAAAAATAATGTTTTATGTCATTTAAATTCTGTAAAAAAAATTCTTTTAATGTTTTGTTTTGTTAATAAATGAAAAAGATATATAAAAACTGTGGAGCTCAAGGCTTGAGTGACGAGGGAATCTATTTTCGGGCCGAGTTATAAGTTATAAGTTATAGGGTAAAAAGCTGACGTTGCAACATGTTTTGTTATAACACGAGCGTATAAGAGATTTCCAAAAATTGAAAAATGTATGTTGAGTAATTGAAATTGAAATAATAAGAGTGCACCATTTTGGAATGTGATAAAATTAAGTTCTCTAAATGGCTAAATAAAAGTCAAAATTGAACTTTAACGTAAAAAAAATTCATGTGTGGCAAAAAATAAGTATGTCGATTTTGTAAAAACAAAACGAGTGGGTAATAAATAAAAGTTTAGTGGTCAGTTGATTTTTAAATGAATTATAAAACTTTTCACTTTGTACTGTATTTTTTAAAATTATCAAATACCTTTTATACTTTATACTCCTAAATAAATATTATTATTAATATTATTATTATTATTATTATAGATTAGATTAATATATATTCATGAAATTATGAATATCAAATAACAACATAAGTTACTGTAATATGTAAGTTAGTATAATATGTAAGTTACTGTAATAAGTAAATAAATACATGAGATTGTACATATACGAACGACTTATGTTATTCCGTATCATAAGTTTAAGTAAGGATATCAGGAAAAAAAATATTGTGCATGTTTAATAACGACTAATGTTATTCCTCATTATAAGTTTAACTTGTGGGTACACGAGTTTAAAAATCAAATACCGCTATAGCGCACGCAATTTTGGAATGAAGTTTGGATTGGTGACACTCAACTTCGTGTTATGTTTCCACGAATTTATGCTTTGGAGATTAATAAAGATTGTACGGTGGCTGATAAACTGCAATTCTCGGTTACCTCTTCTCTTCGTCGTTCTGTTAGAGGAGGGGTTGAATCTTCTCAATTAGCTCTTCTTCAAACATATATTGAAGGGACATTGTTGTCTAATATGGAGGATAGATGGGTGTGGGATTTAAATGGGGAAGGTGTTTTTCGGGTCAAAGATGTTCGCATTCTTCTTGATGAATGTTTCTTGCCGAAAGCCCCTACTGCTACTCGATGGGTTAAATATGTTCCAATAAAAATAAATGTTTTTGCTTGGAAGGTTTTCCTGGATCGGTTGCCTACTCGATCCAATTTACAACATCGTGGTGTCCTAGTTTCTGATCTTTTATGTCCGCTTTGCTCCTCTGCTCAGGAAGATTCCTCGCACTTGTTCTTCAGTTGCAGATTGGCTACGGATATCGTCAGGCTCGTATGCCGCTGGTGGAATCTATCATGGACGCCCCTTGGTTCATATGCTGATTGGCTTAATTGGTTCAATTCCATCAGATTAAGCTCTAAAGTTAAAGATTTGCTAGAAGGAGTTCTTTATATAACTTGGTGGAGCGTATGGATGTTTCGTAATCAGTTGCTCTTCTCGTCGAAAGCCCCTCGTAAAGATGTTATTTTTGACGATATTGTTTCGCGCTCTTTCACTTGGTGCCTTTCTAGATGTAATTGTGCTTTTAGTTGGGATAGTTGGTTGCAACACTCCTATTTGATCTCTTTGTAATTCTTTTTCTAGCTTCTTGCTAGTTGGTTTTATAATAGTTGCCGTTCTAAAAAAAAACTCATCAAAATTAATATTGTTATTGTTTCTCTGTACACGTTCCGGCCACCAGCGGCGACTCCGAATGGTCCGATGATATGGATTCAGGTATTGATCAAACTTTATCTTATATTGGGTTTCTTTCATATCTTTTCTGTAAAATTATATGTTGTCAGAAGAAATGGTTTTTTATTTTTTTTGTAATCTATAATATTGGTTAATAATAATAATCACAAAGTTATATAAATGTTATGATTTTGATTGAGATGTTAAAAGAGTTCGTTGAAAACCCTAATTTTTTGGGGTAAAAATTGTTATGCAGGTTTCTACCCGTTTACAGGTGTATGTTTTGCTTGCGGTCTGGGAGAAAAGAAGGTCAGCCGCGTTCTAATCATGGCGAATTCGAACAAGGATGTTTAGTTGCTCTTTTAACATAGTAGGTTAATGATGTTGTAGGTGGCGTTTGATTTTTACCACCTGTAGTCTTATTCTTGATTTCTGGAAAATAGATGTGATATGGGTTATGCATTTATAACCATGACCCATAAGTCATTTAGGTGTTTCTTTGATTGATTTTTGATTTCCATTGGTTTGAGCAGGTTAGATATAATGGAGCAGTGTGTGATGAGGTGTAATTTTATATACTTTTTCAGGGTCATTTTACCTTTATAATCATGCAAAAATGTCTTAAATATATGCTTAATCGTTTCCTTTTTCATTTTTAGCATTTTGAAGACATTTGGTGGAAATACACGTGATTTAGGCTCAATTTGGGAAGAAAACGGACAAGGTAGCTAACGGGTGTGAAGATTGATGAAGATTCAAGACCAGGCTCTAGAGACGCCGTCTGAATATCCCCGATCGCGTCTGGACTCAAGTGGGACGCCGTTTGAATAATGGAGACAGCGTCTGGATCAGCAGTCAAGTTTGAAGACCCAAAGAAACCCTAGCTTGGCGACGACGTCTGGAAAATGGCGACGCCGTCGCGGCCTGAATTCTATATATACAAACTCAATTCTATGTTTTTCATATACACTTTTGATAGAAGAAATTAGGGTTTAGTTTGTGGGAGAACAAGGTGTACCAGATTTTGGGAGTATTTTAGGATTTCCCAACCCTTCTATACTATCCCTAGTTGCTTGATTCATCATAGTGAAGTTCTTTTATCTCTTATCTTTCAATATGTCTTATTGTTTGATATATAATTGTGCTTCCTTTATCTTGAACATGCTTGGCTAGATCTTTTAAGTGTTTGCTTATGATTGTATGTGAATTGGTATGTAGATCTTAACTTTGTTGCCTCTTGTTGATGTGTGTGCATGTTTAGTCCCTTATCGTGAGATCTTGGGAGACATGATTGCGTAGAAAGGATTCCACCGGTAATAGTCTTCATACTACCTTACCCGTGTGTGGATGATCCCCTTTAGGTACTAATACAAATGTGTTTATCTAGACTAGGGGCCTTGTAATAGTCGTCATACTACCTTACTTGTGTGTTGCTCTAGTTAGTTATTTCATAGACGGCGTTTTCGTGTAATTTGCCATGCATTAGAATAGTACCTACATATACATCACAAGTGTGACAAGGCAATAGAGTTAGGAGAAGCTACCAAGGATCATACTCGATTAAGTAAACATTATTCTCTCATCATACGAATTCCTCTAATCTTAGTTAGTTTAATTTAGTTTTAATTAGTAGTTTAAAAAAACCACCTTCAAAACCTGAGATTTTAATTGCTTTCATAAAATATAAAAATACAAAAATAATCTTCTCTAAACCTCTAGTTCTTAGCTTCATTCAATTAGGACCTTTACTGACGCTTATTCCCCTAGAGAACGATAACAACCCCCGTGTCTTGCCTATACTACACTACAACGGTTAGGTACCCCGCCTAGGGAGTTTTAAAACTTGAAGTGAAGTTTACAACCTCATCAAAAGTTTTTGGCGCCGCTGTCGGGGAATAGCAACTAGGTTAGGTTTCGATTTTATTTAGCTTAGATCTACCTACTTGAATCCTTGCGAGTAAGATTTTATTTTCAGTCTAATTAGCTTTCTTGTAGTCTATCTTTTCTTCATGTCCTTTGTTCGTAAATCTTTTCGTTAACCTCAATGGGAGACGAAAATCCACGTCATACTTTAGGAGATTATTCTCGACCTAGCCACGAGGGCTACCGAAATACCATTGAAGTCCCCAACGGGAATGATTTGGCACCTCTTCGATCCGACACCATCCGGTTGGTGCAAAACAGATGCTCATTCCACGGACTTCGGTCTGAGGATCCGAATCAACATCTTAAGGATTTCTTAAAAATTGTGGACTCCATTGACCTTAATGTTGAAACTAGGGAAAGAACGCACTTGCGTTTATTTCAATTTTTCCTTCGAGACCAAGCTAGCAATTGGCTTGAACGTCTCCCCGCATGATTCATCTCCACTTGGGAGGATCTTACTACTCGTTTCCTTGCTCAATTCTTTCCACTGGGAAGGACTTCTAAACTTCGAAATGATATCTTGATGTTCCAACAACACCAAGGTGAATCCTTATCCGAAGCATTGACTCGTTTCATGGACTTACTCTAAAAAGTCCCTCATCATGGCATCGATCTTTGGCTCCAAATCTAAATCTTTTATGATCATGTCAATCCGATCACAAGGCGAACCATTGACCAAGCGGCCGGTGGCAAGCTACGTGACAAAAACGACGAAGAATCATGGGCACTACTAGAGGACCTCGCGCTCTATGACAACGAAAGTTGGAATGCCCCAAGAGACTTCGATAAACCGGTCAAGGTTATCTCTATGCCTCATGATGTCCCGGGTGCATCCGACCGTCGTCTCATCGAGCTCGAAAATCAAGTTCAACGTATGATGGAAGCTTATCTCTCCCAATCCAAACCCGTCCAAGTGAACAAAATCGCTTCTTCGTGTGAGATTTGTAGTGGTCCCCATAACACTCAATATTGCATGGAAGATCCCGAGCGAGGTTTTGTCGAGTATGTATCTACGCGTACCGATGAAGCAAGAAATAAGTGGTACACTTTTAAACCGGAGGAAAACAACTTTGGTGACACCTATAATCCATCATGAAAAAGTCACCCAAACCTTAGGTGGAGGCAACCCCAAAATTCTCAAAATAATTTTTCAAACCCACCTAATTGATTCCAATCAAACGGTTCATACCCAAACCGATCCTTCAACAACACTTCTCAAGGCTCCAATCAATCAAATCTCGAAGGAAAATTGGCTAAATTTATGACATCTCAAGACGCTAAGACATCTAGGTTTGAAGCCGATTTCAAACAATATCAAAGCGAGGTGACCAACAAGTTAGATGCTTTCTTGAAAGCATTCAATGACCAGATGACGTGGTTACTCCCGAGTGATACGGTAAAGAACCCAAAGTTAAACACAAATCCGACTTCGTCTGCTCGTTCTCATCCGGCGGGAGATCCTCAAAGTTCTTCCAACTCTTTCAAATTGGTCAATGCTATAGATGTGTCGTTGTGTGGTTGTAAATTTTGATTCAAGTTATAAATTTATATTTTGGCGACTTAACCAAAAACAACACTTTAACGGGCAGTGTACCCGGTCGGTGGGAGTTTCGTGGTAAGTAGGGTGTCGATCACTAAGAGCGAGAAACACTTTCAATTTATTAATATTTTGGTTTTTCTAATCTAAGTTAGTCTAATCTATGCCTATGCTAAACCTATTTTAATCCTAAATCTAATGGATAATGGGGGGTTTTCAGTCTGAGAGACTGACACATGTTTTGTGGTGACTGAAACCAATTCAAGACACTAAAACACACGCAAGCAAATTAACAGAAGATAAAAGAGCGGTCTAGCCAAATATAAGAAAATTGTATTAACCATTATCAATCAAATCGAATCGTTGGTTTGTTTATTTAGTGCAATGATTACTTATCCCGAGGCGGCATATCATTCTTAAGACTTAGGCGTTACTTCTTCCTAAGACCTAGACACGTAGAATTCTGTCACAATTAAACGCATCCGCATAAAGCATCCTTATTTTCTGATTATAATCTATCTTAGGGATTAAAGCAATGGTGATCTTGTTAAACCCTAGCTCATAGAGACTGTACCCACTTACTTCTTAATGGAAATTCATACACTAGTAGTCCACTAACCAAGTCTTTACCAATTAATCTAGAACATACTCGTTGATACCAAGGTCACCTTATGGTCCAACTAAGCTCACAATCTAAGGGCAAAGATAGGTCATTAATTGTGATCCTATTGGTCTAGATGTATAAATCACTATATGGAGAGCTATCCCGGCATCTAGATTACTTGGTCCGTATCACTAGATCCAGTTGAATGATAGGTCGCATACAAAAGCACGTAAACAAGTATATTGATAAACATAAACAAGCAATTCAATGATAAATTAAGAAATCGAGATAAACAAACCAAACATTATGATCTTCATAACAATGGCTAATACCCAATGGTATTAGCCTTCAAACGTCATAATTAATACAAAAGTAATGATTTAGCCAAGGTAAACTAACCGAGTTAATGAATGATACCAAAAACTGAACGATTACAAGAGTATAAGAAATTACACGTTATCTCATATGGAATTAATTGCGTTACTTGACCTCTTCTGCTCTTTTTCTCCTTTGAAAATCGACTTTTATGGTTTAGGTATCGAGAATATGATTTAGCACACTTAAAACTCGTTTTTGAGTTTTCTATTTATAGGGTCTGAAATATGGTCGATACGGCGTATCCAGGGTCTTGGATACGGCGTATCGGGGGTTTCTTGGAGTAGGGACCACGTTTGATATCTTCCAGAATATTTTATTTCCATATAGCTTGAATACGGCGTATTGCCTTCTTCTGGATACGGCGTATTGGATCTTGTTTCTTTTGTGGTCTTTGGTGAGTGCAGGCACAGATACGCCATATCTTCCTTGATGGATACGGCGTATTGGTTGTCAGAACAGTAATCTTCAAATATCTTCGTTTAAGCTCCAGAATGCGTGCCTTTTAGTTAATCTTCACCAAGTACTCCATAATTACTGCAATCCTCAAATACAAACGATTAAGTAACAATTCTTTGCAATAATTATACAAAATGGGTTAATTACATGGGATAAATGATGCTATAAAATAGACGTTATTTGATCTCGTCATCTATTCAAATGTGTTTTAATTCTAACACTTGTGATACAAAGGACCAATTCCAAGTTAACACCTTAACGGTAAGTGAAAATGAAACACCAACTCTTAAAGAACCCAAAAAAACTCTAGAAGATGAGTTCGCAGACTTGCATCTTAACCGACCGGTTCTTGAAGTTCTAGCCCATGTCCCAATGTATGACGCTCTCCTCGATAAATACATAGTTAGTCTAGAACTAGGAGAAAACGGGTCCGAATACATCCAAAGTATAGCACCCGAGAAAATAAAGGATCCGGGTTTGTTTATTCTGCCTTGTAGACTAGGGGACTCCAAGCCTTTTGATACCCTAGCCGATTTAGGATCATGTGTCAACTTACTTCCATTAAAACTCTTTAAGAAACTTAAAGTAGGATTATTAGAAGTAACCGACGATGTCCTAGGATTAGCAGATGGAACTAAGTCATATCCCGTAGGGATTGTGAGAAACGTTCATGTAGGAAAGTTAAAACTATTTGAGGACTTCCATGTGGTACACATGGAAAGAGAACCTACATGCCCATTACTAGTAGGGAGAGGATTTTTAGCAACCGCCAATGCCGTAATTGATTGTAAGAAAGCCAAAATAGCGATAGGGGAAGGACTCACTAGATCGATATTTGGGGTAAAAGAACTAGATTTTGGTGATGATAATGAGGCTTATTGGACCACCATAGGAAAACGTGCGTCATATAAGCCACGAAATAGCAAGGATGGTATAGGTGCCCAACCCCCGTATTATGCAAAAAGAGACTTTTGGAACAATCACTTACTCAGGGAGTAGGAAATTGCTAGGGATGCCGAGGTTAACCCATTTAAGGATGTCTTAGTGTTAATAAAAATGGTTGAGTTCCTAGGATCCATACCCATTAACTTAAAAGGAAACATGTGGGAATCAGAAGACTTAATTGAGAATCCAATTAATTGGAATAGGCTACCAAAAGAAGGAGATGGTGCGTGGCACATTAGGATTGAATTAATTGACCCTGATGGAGAAAAGTTCGATAGGGCATTCCAATCGATCCCGACAAATAGGAGGCTTTCACTCAAAGAAAATCCAAGTGATATCCTAAACTTGGATCATTTCCATGATTCTTAGGAATACGACTCCGAGTCTAGCTAAAAGACTCTCTAATAAATAAAAGCGCTTATTGGGAGGCAACCCAATCTTTTAAATTCCGTATTTTAGGAGTGTCGTGTGTTTTAATTCTTTATTTGTTTATTGTTATTGTTTGAAAATTATTGTGATCATGCTTTGCTATGTTTTTAACTTCTTCTTAATCTCATTCAAAGGTATTTTACAAAGATAAGTGTAGGGGGAAATCCGATTTATAAGAACCAAATTTTCAAACAAGTCAAGATAAATAATTTAAGATTAATTCGCGTCTTGTGTCTTCGAGTCATATGTTTGTGTTAATAATTTTTATGGTTTTGCAGTAAAATTTTTGCAGGAAATACTTAATGGATATGCGTGCAGAAAATTTTGAACGAGAAAAAAATAATTCTCTATAGTTAGTGGAGACGACATCTGGATTTTCTAGACGTCGTCCTCACTCCAGTACAGGAAAATTTTGATTTTTGTTTTTAAATCTTTTGTACAATTTCTGGAGTTTGTACATTGCTTAAAGATCTGCAGTAAACCAAGAATAACTTTAACACATTCCTCTTATCTTTTAAAATAATAAGTCTGTTGTTGAGTCAAAACGTAAAGATATATAGTTGTATGTCTATTATTCTTGCCGATTTTACGCTAGGTATGTTTGCACCTTGTCTTTGATTTTCAGGTTATATTTGATAAGGAGAAGCCTGGGAGTTCTTTGGAGTTTCATGAATACAATTCTTGGATGACGATTTAGCCGGGATCATTATTTCTTCTCCAAATTTGAGCATAACCAAGCGAGTACTAGTTTCTTTCGCCCTCTTTTCTCTTCCCTTTATTAGTTTACAGGTATTTGGTAGAACATTGGGGACAATGTTCAAAATAAGTGTAGGAGGAAATAAAAGCCTTAGAAACTATTCCACCATTTGTCTTTGCTTGAACTTAAAATGATGAGTTGTCTATCGAAACATAAATCGTAAAGGGAAATTTTGACCCAAATTTAAAATTTTCATCACATAACCGGTGAAACTAAGTAGCTAGAGCGTCTCATTGATAAGGAATTATACGGCTAGCACAAAAACCCTTTTACTCAAATGAATTCACCCCTAAAATTGTAAGGTTTACGCCCCTAAATCTTTAGGAATTCGGGTATCCACCATTGATGCCCAAGATAGTTTATATCTCTATGCTTTCTCGAGTTAGGGTTCAAATGCAGTCATATGTGTCTATTCCGTCTGTGTTACGGATATGTACGTATGGTCTTGTCACCTTTTCTGGAGCTCTTAGCATTGATATTAAATTCTATGAGTGTACGGTAGTATATAACTTCTAGAACTTGCTTTAGTGATGCATCCCGAGACTGCGTAGTGAGTAATAATATTTACTAAATGATAAGAGGCACTAGGATTAACCCATGTTTAAAACTTGTAATTGTTATTTTAGTCACCCCAACTATATAACTATCCCACACCCTTGTTCGCACTCACTTTTAGTGCGAGATACCCCTAGTAAAACCTTAACCATACCCTTAAACCAATTGTGCCACCTAAAACCTTAGCCTACCCTATATGTACTCTTTTTTAGTACATTGTTGTGTTACACCCTTAGTTAATTATTGGAGTACACGGTTGCTAAGTCCTTATCCTTGTATATAATTGTTTTGGGACGATTGGGATTCATGGTAGTATTTATTTCGCGGACAGAATGATGAAAAGTTAATGTTTGCCGAGTAGTCTACATGTTATTTTGATCCAACTAATTTGGGTCATTAGATTAGTTTGCTTATCGAGTATGTAAAAAGTTCAAGTGTAGGGGTGATCTATAAAACCCCATTGATGTATTATATGTTGCAAATGGGTGCCTTTGGGGGTTTTTGTGTGTGGGTGTGGCTTTTTTCCCCCCCCCCCCCCCCCCCCCCCCCCCCCCCCCCCACCCCCCCCCCCCCCCCCCCCCCCCCGGCGGGGCTAGGGCAAAAGTGTACTATATATGTATATATATGTGTATATATGTGTGTATATATATATATATATATATATATATATATATATTCTATATATATTAATTTTATATATATAGTTATGATATATATATAAAGTCATAAAAATGTACGGGCTACCATTTCGTTTTATTGTCTTTATTAGTTAGTTTATTTATTCTTTGTTCATATAGAGTCAAGAAAAGAAAAAAAAGAGTTTGATGTAGAGTTTTGTAGAGTTTGTATATCTTGTCTGAGTCTTCGACTAGCAACCACGCCAACGTGTATTCCCATAAGATAGTTGACTAACCACTTCACTCAAATCCACCCAAATGTCACTCTCCCAAATGCCATCCATTTTTGTTTACATGTATCCCACATAATTACACATCACAACCCTTTAAAGTCCTCTTTGATGGTAACTATTAGTACTTACGCTAGCGGTGGAGGTTTGATCCTTTATCAAGCCTATGGTAACTTATATGCTATGACTAGGTAATGAGTGTTAAATTTTCGATTTCCATATTGTTATAATTCATTATACACCAAGAGAGAGAGAGAGAGAGAATCCAAACACTTATTGTGAGGTGCTAGTGTATTTTTCCCGTGCTTCTAGTTACGAGGTCTAATTGGTTGTGCCATGAAGCCTTTAAAGAGTAAGTTAAATGCCCCCGATATGTATCTTGTTAAGGTAGAAAAGCTTATTTGCTTGAGGGCAAGCAAATCCCAAGTGTAGGGGTATGTGATGAGGTGTAATTTTATACACTTTTTCAGGGTCATTTTACCCTTATAATCATGCAAAAATGTCTTAAATATGTGCTTAATCGTTTCTTTTTGCATTTTTAGCATTTGGAAGACATTTGGTGGAAATACACGTGATTTGGGCTCAATTTGGGAAGAAAACGGACAAGGTAGCTAACGGGTATGAAGATTGATGAAGATTCAAGACCAGGCTCTAGAGACGCCGTCTGAATATTCCCGACCGCGTCTGGACTCAAGTGGGACGCCGTCTGAATCATGGAGACAGCGTCTGGATCAGCCGTCAAGTTTGAAGACCCAAAGAAACCCTAGCTTGACGACGGCGTCTGGAAAATGGCGACGCCGTCGCGGCCTGAATTCTATATATACAAACTCAATTCTACGTTTTTCATATACACTTTTGATAGAAGAAATTAGGGTTTAGTTCATGGGAGAACAAGGTGTACCAGATTTTGGGAGTATTTTAGGGTTTCCCAACCCTTCTATACTATCCCTAGTTGCTTGATTCATCATAGTGAAGTTCTTTTATCTCTTATCTTTCAATATGTCTTATTGTTTGATATATAATTGTGCTTCTTCTATCTTAAACATGCTTGGCTAGATCTTTTAAGTGTTTGCTTATGATTGTATGTGAATTGGTATGTAGATCTTAACTTTGTTGCCTCTTGTTGATGTGTGTGCATGTGTAGTCCCTTATTGTGAGATCTTGGGAGACATGATTGCGTAGAAAGGATTCCACCGGTAATAGTCTTCATGCTACCTTACCCGTGTGTGGATGATCCCCTTTAGGTACTAATACAAACGCGTTTATCTAGACTAAGGGCCTTGTAATAGTCGTCATACTACCTTACTTGTGTATTGCTCTAGTTAGTTATTTCATAGATGACGTTTTCGTGTAATTCGCCATGCATTAGAATAGTACCTACATATACATCACAAGTGTGACAAGGCAATAGAGTTAGGAGAAGCTACCAAGGATCATACTCGATTAAGTAAACACTATTCTCTCATCATACGAATTCCCCTAATCTTAGTTAGTTTAATTTAGTTTTAATTAGTAGTTTAAAACTTACACCTTCAAAACCTGAGATTTTAATTGCTTTCATAAAATATAAAATACAAAAATAATCTTCTCTTAACCTCTTGTTCTTAGCTACATTTAATTAGGACCTTTATTGACGCCTATTCCCCTAGAGAATGATAACAACCCCCGTGTCTTGCTTATACTACACTACAACGGTTAGGTACCCTTCCTAGGGAGTTGTAAAACTTGAAGTGAAGTTTACAACCTCATAAGTGTGGCATATTAGAAAAACCGCCTTGCTTTACAAGGGATCAGATGCTAGTAGGATGTTCCGTCAACAACCATACGGCGGTGTTGGCCTTTCCATAATTCGATCTATTGAAGTGGGATCAACAAGTGGTATCAGAGCTTGTTAAGAAGCTTTGAAAGAGAAGAACCTGTTTTTATACACAAGATCTTTTTTTAAAGATATGGATCAAGATTCTGCACACATGGTGGCTGCATCCAAAGTTCCCATGCTCAAACCTGGTGAGTATGAGATCTGGAGGATAAGGATTGAATAATATATCCAGATGATAGACTATGCACTGTGGGAAGTCATAGAGAATGGTGCAACCTTGCCAAAAACAACAACTATGGAAGGTGTTGTGATAGTGATGCCTATTACAACTGCTGAAGAAAAGGCTCAGAGAAGATTAGAGGTGAAAGCTAGAAGTACTTTAATGATGGGCATTCCCAATGAACATCAGTTAAAGTTTAACTCTATAAAGGATGCTAAGAAGTTGCTGGAAGCTGTTGAAAAGAGATTTGGTGGGAATGCAGCTACAAGAAAGACTCAAAGGAATCTCTTAAAGCAGCAATATGAAAACTTCACTGCTCCAAGCTCAGAGATGCTTGATCAAACTTTTGATAGGCTTCAAAAGCTTATGAGTCAGTTGGAGCTTTTGGATGAAAAGCTTTCACAAGAAGATGTTAATCAAAAGTTATTAAGAAGTTTGTCACCTGAGTGGAACACACATGCTGTTGTGTGGAGGAATAAAGTCTGAATTTGAGACAATTCTAGCTCAAGTTCAAGCACACAGAACATGGCTTTTGTGTCCTCTTCAAATAACAACACTAGCAGCACTAATGAAGTATTAACATTAACTGCTCATGGAGTTTCTACGAGCTAGCACTCAGTAATGTTGCTTCTCACCTCTACAAAATATTGAAAACTTGAGGATGCTGTTATTTGTGCCATTCTTATTGCTAGTCAGCCAAATAGTCCTTAACTTGTACATGAGGACTTGCAACAAATCCATCCAGATGATATGGTAGAGATGGATTTGAGATGGCAAATGGCCATGTTGACTATGAGGGCTAGAAGGTTTTTTGAAGAATACAGGAAGGAAGCTTATTGTTAATGGCAATGAGACTATTGGTTTTGATAAGTCCCAAAGTAAGGCTATCACTGCCACGAAGAGGGTACATTTTGGCTAGAGATGTGCAGAGCTCATAAGGAAATCAAGACAAAACAAGAACAGGAAATCACAAGAAGGAGTGTGCCTGTGGAAATATCTACATCCGAGAGAGGCGGGGGGGGGGTGTTTGGTTGTCACATGTGAGGTCTTGTGAAATGACTGAGTGATCAGGAAGAGGAATGGGGCTTAATAATGCACTCATGGATCTCATCTTTAAGTTCCACTCAGAAGTTGTTGGGGGGTTGGGGGGGGTATCCAATGATTCTATTTGTTCAAAAACTTATCTAGAAATTGTTGAATCTCTTAAATCTCAAAATGATCAACTATTAAAAGAATTTACACAGTAATATGAAGTTAATGGGGGGGGGGGGGGGGGGGGGGGGGGGGGGGGGGGGGGGGGGGGGGGGGGGGGGTTCTAAGGTTATAAGACAGGTTTAGAGTCAGTAGAAGAAAAACATGAAGTTTATAAGCAAATGAGTCCTATTTATTTACAAGATATCAGGGCTTAAAATTCAAAATTCCACATAGGAGAAATGTTATTAAGAGAGCTAGGAAGACAAGCTTTAAAATAGTTCAAAAAGAAAAAGTTGCATTCAACTTAATGTAATAAATTTGTAACATGCCATCCTAAACGTTTAAACAAGCTCATAAGAGAGTCATATTGTAACACCCCCCATTTTAATCGATAATAAGCGTAAAGGTCATTTGGGTGCTCACGTCAAAATATAACAACACAAGCGCATAGAAAATGACTCGAAAAAGACTTTTTAAATACATTCAATCTCGAAATAAAAAAGTATCACATCATAATGTCCCCAAATTGTTTCATAAAATCATACTTACATTTTTACAATCATCTTCGAATGACTTTTATTAATGGCCTTCACAACATTAGTTTCCCCTAAGCGACAACCAAAATATCCAACGCCGAATTACCTTCAAGGACCTGAGATAAAACATGCTAAAAGTCAACAATAATGTTGAGTGAATCCATAGAGTTTTATATATATAAACAATAAAATTTTCCGAACACAAGTATTCATTTCTCAAAATTCATCATGGGGTGGGGGAGGGGGGAAGGGGGGGGTGCGGGATGGGGGGTAGGGTGGGGATATAACGATGTGGATCAGACAAAGTTATAGGGGGATTATTATAAGCCTCGTGACATTGAACGTTACCATATAATAAAATGCCCACTATACACCCTCGCTATGAATGCATATTACTCTCTACACAACGCATCCGTGGTGTCATTTTCCCGACACGAAACAATAGCCAGTCGTCACGGATTAGAGGTGGCAACCTCCAAATAGTACTATTTCATGTATAAGCGTCTACCATTACCCGGTAGTTAACAATTCATGATTTCCGCGGGTCTTTTATCTAGCGAGTTAAGCTAACTTATAATAATCAAAGCTACTAGCATACATTCGGGTCCCTTGTGTTCTATTTTAAAATCGGCATTTATCCTCCACGCGGTTTAATAAAAACAATTAAAGTATTAAAATGCGAGGCTATGAACTCACTAGTGATGTCGGAAGAGAATAGCGATATGAATAAGAACTTCGGGAGTAGGCGAGTCGATCAACCAAGACCTATACAATTAGTAACGGGTCTTATGTTTATCTAGTCGAATAAAAATTAATCGATAATTCAAGATTAAAATAGTGATATGCTATACATGTAGTTTATATGATGATCTTGCTCTTGGAATATAATTATTTCACACTTAAGTTTCTAGTTTTTTTTTTAACCTTGTTTTTATTAGCCATTTTACTAGTATTGTCTAAATTAGTCCAAAAAGCCCAATAGGCCCATTAAGCAAGCCCATTAAGTTATTAAGTTGATATTATCACTCAAAGACCAGGTCCTAGCCCATTAGTTAGGTCCAAGTGGATTGGGCCTAAAGCTAAGTCCATAGAGTCCAATTTGTTACATTGGGCCTAGTGGCCCAATAAGGCCTTATGGCTCATTTAAGCTTACAATATGACTCTTGGTTATAGATTTTTTTAAATAACGGGTTATCGAGGTCGGGATACTTTTATTATCAGTATGTTAGCCTTTTAAAACTCCCAAGAAGTGGGTCCTACCACCTCGGGTTTTAGTTACAAAAATCGCTTTACATAGTATAGTGTTCGAGTAGTAGTAAATTTTGTATACTTTTATGTTTACGAAAATAGTCATAATTTATAAACCGTAAATGGTATAATTGATATATCTATATGTTTGGCTTTATTTTTAAGTCCACTTTACAGATTCAAACTCATTTTAGTACATCTTTTAGTTATATTTATACATATGGTTACTTTTATACATAAATGTCACATTAGCTTTTTGGACTGAAATTTCACTTTCACCATTTTTGATGCCATTTACAAACCATAAAGAGTTGGTTGACTATCCAATTGATTCAAAATCTACATGATTTTATCTAAGTCCTATAGTTTTCACTTTTTAATCAAATCAGTTCGTAAATATGACTTTTTAAACAATCTGTACAGCAAGGTCAGAATAACCTAGTTTTAGTGTTTTGATCATATCTCACTCAATATTCAATTTCTAGAGGTGATCTAAATTGCCAAGTGTCCACAAAAGGATTATCTACAACCTAATGTACTCAAATCCAACCTCAAACCTGTAGAAATTAATAAAACCTATGTTCATTACAGCCCATAAATTTTATAGTCATTTTACTTGTTTACATGGCTATTTTAGCTTTGCTTACCTACGAATTCATAACACAAAGCCTATTTTAATCCGTTGACATCATATACTCCTTGAGCATAGAGCACTCACTTGAAATCAAAAAGAACATAAACAAAACTCATGAGATTTTACCACAAGAAATATGAAGAAAATGATCAAATGATCAAAACAATAACAAAGTTCAACTTGATCTTCATCCAAAATAATTTTTGATCACCATTTTATTTACCCAATAGACTTTATAATAACCCTTATAATCTAAGCCCCAACTTGTGTATAACCTTCTTGAAAATCCTTTTAATCACCTCCAAAATATAGTAACCATACTAGGAAGTCATCTTAACTAGTGTGCTTAATATTTGATCTTCAAAATTTTTATGGATTGGTGTTTTTGGTGTTATTGTGGCCGTCAAGATGCGAGGAGGAGAGAGCAAATGCAGTAATTTTGAGTGTAACTATGACTAGTGTGTGTGTGATTTAGGTCAAAGTAAGTTTATATAGGATTTTAGACCAATGCCAAGTGTAGTCCTAGTCTGTGAACATGAAGCAACAACCAAGGAGAACATTCCTAGTCCCTTGGTTGATCCGCCCTAATGAGAGGGGTTTTTAGTGGGATGCGTTATAAAAACTTGTCCCACATTTTGTAAATGCAAGTATTATCAAAGTCCGATATTTAAAAAGGTACGATTTGTAGTCGTTTTTCATAAAAAGTAAAAATAGTACGAGACACGAAAAATAAAAACGAATGTAATAAAAACATTTCTACGACATTTTGGAAATATAAACGTCGATGCTTAACGTAAGATTCGCCGGTTCTTTGTAAACATCACGTAAATTACAAATGTAAGTCCTAATTTTTCCCGGTTATTCGTGAGTTCATATCTCAACATAAAATTGAAAAATATATTTAATACTTGAAGGTCCTGTTATAACTGAATGGATCTTTGCAGCCTATAAAGGATGATAGCCAAGATGTATAAATACAAATGACTATGTAGAAACAATGACTTGAATACAGTATGTTAATGCGGAATCTTAACACAAGTACTAAGAAGAACAATGAACAATTGAATAACAACTTTATTAAAGTGTTCTTGAGAATTACAGATTGCTAACTATGATATATGATTTGCTAAACTTCTGTGTTCATATATATTCAACACACTGTTTTTTTTAACTATGCCAAAGGTGATCCTTTTATATACTAAGGATAACCCTAAAAGGCTTACAAATCTTTTTCTAAAATATCTCATAAATATCTTTTAAATATCTTCTCAACGGTACTAACTAACTTTCTACTAACGGTACTAACTAATTAACAGTAATTAATACTTTGTAATGTCGGTACTAAGTATAACTGTTAGTACTAACTATTTGTACTGTCAGTACTAAGTTAAGAAAACATTAATCCTAACATTTGGTTTAATGGACAGCAGCTAGGGGTGTTTGTTTTTGGTTATTAACA